>PVHX01003497.1:0-142561 GCA_004024805.1 Geosciurus inauris
CTCTCTCTCTCTCTCTCTCTCTCACACACACACACACACACACACACACACACACACACAGCAGAAAATTTCGCTTACTTTTCTTTGGCCATGAATTAGAAGTTAATGAAAACCAGCTTATTACAGACCTTTCTTTTTGGGTTAAAAATCTAAAACAAGTTTATAGAGGAACGCTAAGTTGGGTTGAAAATATTTCCACTTCCTATGCAGAGAATGTCTTATCCACTGTATATACTAGAATATTTTTTTCTAAAAAAATGACTCCTCAAATTGTCAGTAATGGCCATCTCGTTTTTCTTTATTTGCAGGTTGTTTGCCCGAGAGAGTTAGTGATGGTCTTGGTGGTCACTCCTGTCACACGGCTGTTTTTATTTGCTGTTCCATTGCTAGTAATGTTCTTTTCATCCCTGGACATCTGTCGGCTGCTGATGCAGTGAGTGGGCCGGAGGAAGGGCTGGACTTTGCTCACTGCTTGGCAAAAACAACCATCCAGAGGTTGAAATCAAATGCACGGTGGCAACAGCGCAAATTGCACCTAAAAAATAATTGGAGCCACAGACGCGTCCTGGATTGCAATTGAGGAAGCACTTCACAGAAAACATGATGCCACTTCCAGTGCTTGTGGAATCTTCTGGAAAGAGGTAAAAACCAGCTGCCTGCTGTGCCCCTCGCGCTGCAGTGACTCAGCACCTCCTGCAAGGTGGGGCTGAGGGCAGGTACCCTGCTAGTCCACAGGACCCCCGGAGAGTAGGAGCCAAAGCTCCAAGTTCCCCCTCCTGAGGGGCCATCTAGGGCACAGGCCATTAGCCCCTCACTGCAGCCCCAGGGTCTGTGGGTCCACGAACCTAGCCCTCCAGTGAAATGGAGCCTGCATGTGACTTCCTGGTCACCTGCCCCTCCCTTCCTGTCCCTGGGCCTCTCCTCCACCTCAGCATTTTTACATTCCCCCTTCTGGTGTGGGTGAGACTCTTCACCCAGTCCTGACGCAACCCTAGAGGCTTCTAGGTGATTCTGAGGCCAGTGGAGCGGAACAGCAGCCTGTTGTCTTTTTGTAAGATTATGCATGGGGCAAGAACTGCTCATTTAATGAACCTATTAGAATTTGGGTGACCCAAATAGCTTTTAAAAATGGGTTCTTTTGGATTGTGTTAGATAACATTTACAGTGGTCTGTAACTTTGATGTAAATAAGTGTATAACACTGAGGAAACTTGTTATGGTTTGAATATTCCTTATGTTAATGCAGGAATATTCAAATGTGAAATAATTGGCACTGTGGGACCTGTAACCTAACCGTCCATCCTAGCTTGCATGGCCTGAGCGGTAACTGTGGGCAGAGGGCATGTGGCTGGAGGAGGGTCACTGGAGGTGTACCCATAGGTTGTGATTTCCCTGTGGCCCCTTCCCCCTCTCTGTGCTTCCTGACCCTGCCGTGAGCTGGCCTCTTTCCTCCCCTGGGTCCGTCCCCCATGGTGTGCTTCCTCATCTGGGGCCCAGAGCAGTGGAGTCACTCACGCATGGACTGAGACGTCTGAAACTGTGAGCTCCAAATAAGCTTTTCTTCCTCTAAGTTGTTGTTCTCTGGAATTTTGGTCACAGCAATGCAAAAGCTGACTGAAACCTTTGGGATAAAGGCTCGTAATGCTTGAGATGAGAAGAGCCAGGTGGCCAGATTGTGTTCCCGTGTCCCTGCCAAGATCATCAGAACACACCCGCCCTCACAGCACGCAGCACGGTCACCTCACATTCCAGCCTCCTGGCACTCTCCACAGCCCAACCTCAGTCCCTGTGGGGCTGTACGTCCCCAGCATGAACCCATTTCTACTCCTCCCTTTCCTCCTGAACCTTTTCTTTGTGTCCCCTAGAGCTCCTCACTCACAACATACAAACTCTCCTACGTAGTCACCTTCAAGTGTTTCTCTGAGTTATCGGAAACTCCACCTCCTTTGTAGCCATCAGAGACGACGGCTGCCTTCTGTTCACCTACACACACCTGGAGGCTGGAGGTGGAGCTTGTCTCCTGTCTCCTAACCTCAGTCCCCCTCTCTTGCTGCCTGGCTGCTCCCCTCTCTCTCCTCCTGGTGGCCTCTGGGTCTCCACACAGCCCCTCGCTCTTGGGAGAGCAGCTTTCAGCTTAATCTCCACCTCAGCTCCTGTGTCCCTCATCATCCTGGGGACCTGGGCTGCTCCACTTCCCCACCTGCTCTTCCAGTCTGACCTCATCTCCCGGGACCTTTACCTTTTCTGTTCTCATGGGTCCTCCTCAGGCCTTATCATCTTGAGAAACTGTACTACCTCCGAAATCCCAATTTCAAACATGTCTCTTTCTGACTACCTTCTCCCATCTGTCCAGAACTCCTGCCAATGGTGGACACTGCTGAATTCTTTGACTTTGTCGAGACTTCTGCTAATCAATCCATCCAGCCTTTCTCCCTGGATGTTACTCTCTTCAAGTTGAACTTCCTGCCTGGTCTGCACACACTCTATTAGCCACCACCTTGAACAGGGCCTGGAACACAGATCTCCAAGGTCCTCTGCATCTGACTGTCACTGGCAAAAACCATCCTTGGAAACCTTGCCTTCACCTTCCTTGGGCAGATCCCTGCCCTTGATGCAGACGACACAGTAGATTCTCCATCACTAATCACACTTTCTCAATGACCGACCAGACTTCAAATGGGCACATGCCTCATGATTCATCACATTTCTCCAGTGGCACGTTTTCTCTCTTTTCTTGCCAAATTGCTCACTTCCCCTCTCTCTCCTGTTTTCATCTGCACAATCTACTTCGCAGTTCGCTCAGGACAGAGGAGCCATGAATGATATTCTTGTTTATGCAGCAAATATTTAACAGTCATCTTTTCTATGTGTCAAGCACTCTTTTATGTGGGGAAGACATGCAGTGGAAAAGGTGTCTGCCTTCACAGAGCCACTGCAGGTCACCTTCCCCCTCGTATCATGGCAGGGAGCTCAGCCCCTCTTGCAGCAAAGACAGCTGCCCTCCTCCTGGGAAGGTGCAGGCCCTCTGGCAGTTCTGCATGCAAGCCCTGCTTAAAAGCTGTTTCTTTCTTCAGCAATCTCATCTCTCCCTGAATCACCAAGAAAGCCATCTCTGTGGGCACCTGCCAGCGAGCAGAACAAGCCCCAGCCTTCCCAATCCCTGAAGAACCTCCTCCCACGGCTGAGTCTCCCTACTCTGCTGCATGGAAAAGCTTCAGAAGGAGTTGCTCTCCCCTCTGGTCCTTCTTCATCCTTTAAGAATCTGCTTCATCTCCAAGGACTCCTCCAAACTACAGTCACCATGATCTGTCTGTCCTCACAGGCCAAGGGCTTTTACTGATCTCATCCTTTTCAACTTCTCAATGGCAGTGGCCTGGAGCCATGTCTTCCTTGGGCAACCCTCCCTCTCCTGGCTTCTTCAACATCACAGAGCTCTGGGTCTTCTCTTCTTTGCTGGAGTTTCCTTGCTGGGTTCCCGTGCTGGCTGTCACTCTCCTGTACAGTTTCCAAAGGCTAGTGCTCCTCAGGGGATGCTCGTAATGGTTCCTTCTTTCTTTCCTTCTCTGCCATTTTTGTGGATTGATACCACCGCCATGCTGGTGACTCCACATTTCTTTCTCCATCTCTGACCTCTGACCTTCACTCCCTCTCCCCCACCATGCTCCAACTCACCAATGCATCTCCATGCCTCAGGCATATTGGACACATTCAGAAGTGAGCCTGTGTTCCCTGCCTGTGTTCTCCCTTCCTACCATTCACCCCTCGCAGAAAAGCAGAACTTTCATTTCCCTGACCCACTGCCAATCGGTGACCTTTAATTTTACCCCGAGTGGTCACTTCTTACTGTTTCCTCTGCAGATCGTCTTCATATTCCAGGAAGACTGGCATTCTTTAAAAAGCAGTTTTTATAACACTAGCCTCCTGCTTCAACCTCCAAGGACTTCCCATTGAACTTAAAATAAAATCCGAAGTTCTGACCATGACCTCTGTGCTGGAGATGGCCTCCAGCACTGCCCCTCTTGCACACTATTTTCCTAGGCACACTGGTTCTATTCAGTGGCATAAGCCAAGCTCCCCTTGGACATGTGCTTTGTTCTGCCTGGAAGGTTCTTCTCCACTCCTGTTACCTAAGATCACTCAATAGACCACTCCTGGATCATTAGCTTCAGGGTTTCTTGATTCCTTATCCAAAGCAGGGGACATCTCAGCCACTGTGTTTTTCCATATTAGCTCTTATCATGATTAGTACTTGTGATTTCCTCATTTACTATTTAGACCAATGACAGTACAAACTGATAGTCTACATGTATTTGTTGGATGAATCAAGGTCATTTCCTTAAAATTCCACAGAGAAAGCCAGCATGGTAGAGGTTAGTCTGAAAGGTGGCCCCTCTGGAAGCATATCAAACCTTATGGCCTTCCTGGGTTCACATGTGTGTTCTTAGGGCTCATCCAGAACTTTGGGGTGCCTTTACTTATTGGTGATGTGTTAATAACTTTGTCAAATAGTTTGGGGAAGGAGGTGAAGATGCTTATGTATGTGAATTGTAGACACAAAGAATCTCCTCAGACTGGGCCAAGAAGCTAAAATAAACATCATTTTAAATTCCATAGAATTTAAATTTTAGTTCATAAGAGTTCATAATATTTAATGATTCATTTTTAATTCATTCTAAAAAAATCAATTCAATCTTGATCAAAATCAAGATCAATAAAAATGGAAAATAATCACGTATAAAGAAATCAGGCAGCTGGCATTCACCTCTGCCCTCCAGTAATGAATATCTGTGTGGATTTTATAAATCCATTTTCTACATGAACATTAGGCTTATTTTAATGTCTATTTTGTTGCATTGGTGGGGTGCAAACAGTATTTAAAATCAAAAATGTTTTAGTGGAGCACAATACTTATGACTTACTTTGCAATCCTACTTATTTACAAAATTTCTAAGAGATGGTTGAGCATTGCTCTTCTTTTTATGCAAAAGGAAAAGCCACATTATTGAGACAAAAATGAATTGTCAAGGATACTGCAACTTACATTAATATAAAAATGTTACTTCATCAAGTCATATAAGCTGCCTCTAGCACTCAGTGAGAGACTGGGTTTCGCCAGTGAGCTGTCCACACCCACAGCAGGAGAGGGGGTGCTGGAACCTTCTGCTTCCTCTCCAGAGCCTCACACAGCCATCTGCCTTGAGGTCACTGGGTCTTGCCATGTATTATAAGGATGTAAATATCCTGACATGTCCTGTTTTTTATCAGTTACCAATCAAGTCCCTGACACTTGTGCCAGCTCCCCAGGATGACCCCCAGATCCACATATGCCTCTGTGCATCCCTTCCCCGCCATCCATCTTTCAATTGCCCCAACTCTGCTCCCCTGGTCCCATGTTGGGGGAACTCATGGGCAGCTGGGAGTGACTGACACCATCATCCTCTAGGCTGTCCTTACATTCTTCCCTCATTGAAACTGACTGGCACCCGAGGACACTGCTCCCCATGGGGTCCTGGAAATCTTGCTGTTGTACTCTTGGTACAACAAGAGTAAGCCCTTCTCAGCAATTTCCCAGGTAGGACATCTTTCTTCTGCGCCTTCTAAACTTCTCTACCTTTCAATTTCAAACCACCAGCCCACGCTACACTCTAACTCTCCCTTTGCAGTCAGCTACTGGTAGCCAACTGACCCCAGGTCTTCACATCTTGGCTCACTGTAACTCCGCGTCTGCTCTGGTGACAGTTCTGATTGAGCTCTGTGTTTGCATGGGTGATACCCTTGGCGCCCTGGTTTCTCAAGTTCATGACCTCTATTTCAGTCATCATGTCCTCTATCCTAAGGTCCAACATCCCTGGACCTGCCTTGATCTGGTCATTGCTGACCACATACCTCCTTACATACCCTTAATTCTGAGGATCACATTTTCTGGCTAGTACCTGTTTTGTCAGCTGGTATCTTCTAGTACCCAAACTTCAAACATCCCCTGACCCCACTGGGACCTGTAACTGCTTGCCCCTCTGCTCCCTGTCCCTCACTCTTTGTCAAGGTTCTACTCGGCCAGCTGAAATCTCACGGTCTATCATTATAGTGCCTCCCTTGGATCCACCCTCCACTCTTTTTCACCCTTATTTTTGCTATACTTGGGTGGCAGAAACCCCAATGCTGGTTAAATCTGCACCCACCGCAGTTCAGCGTGACAGGAAAACATCAGGCTATTGATCTTCCTCCAGATCCATCCGCTTCCCAAATTTATTCGGTATCCATCTTCCCAAAGGCACCTTTACTCCCCTTTCCTTCCTCTATAAATGTCTTTCCCCATCCTCACTCTCAGCTGCTGGCCTAGCTTATTGTTTCGCTGAGAAAAGAGAAACCCCAGCCCAGGTCTTTGGAAGACCCACCCCAGTTCCCACGCACGTGCACCTGTGCCCGCAGGCTGCCTTCCTGCGGCGGCCAGGTGCGAGGCTGGCTCTCTCCTTTGAGGCCAGGCCTGTGGCCCGGAACAGACATTGCTTCAGATTTCCCCCCTCTTCTGCATCGCCAGTCTCTCTGTTCCTGTACCAAATCACCCACCAGTACATAACATGCTGTAATTTTTCCCATTAAAAAGTAAGTTTGGCGGCTGTGAGTTTAGCTCAGTGGGAGAGCGCTTGCCTACCGTGCGTGGGGCCCTGGGTTTGATTCACAGTATTTTAAAACAAAGAGTAAATTATCTTGATTCCACATCCCACCCACAGCTAAATTCTTTAAAAAAAAAAAAAAAGTCGTCTGCCCGTGCTGCCTCCCGCTCCTCTTCTCCCTGGCACATGAGCTCGTTCCAGATGGGCTTTCACCCTTACCAGCCTGCCAGTGGCAAGCCCACCGTCCAGTGCCAGCTTGCCCAGTGGTCAAGGTCACCAGTGACCTCCACTTGCAAATTCCAGGGCTCCCTTCTCATGCTGGTCCCACTAGATGAGCATGGGGCACGGAGGACGGCCTCTGGTCCTTGAAGCGTTGGCTTTCTGGCTGCAAGTTCACAGAGGTTGCCTGGGTTTGGTTCCACCTACTCCAGCCCTGCTGGTACCATCCAGCCCCTCCTTCCACTCCAGCCTCACCTTCTACAGCTCTTCCTCTTGCTTAGCTCCCCTGCCTCCGTCACACTGGCACCTGGACTGTTTGGAGAGGCCAGGCACACGGTCCCTCCAGGCTGTCTGCACTGCTTTCTCTTCTCTCTGGAAATCTCCTTCCCTAGACGGTAGCACGGTGCTTCCCCTGACCCTTCCAGCCTTTTGTCCACACCACCCAAGTGGTGAGACCTTCCCTGATCACCACATGTAGAAGAATACCACCTGCTCCCCAGCACTCATCAGCTCTCGTTTCTCTGTGGCGGTGATGACCATCTACATTATACATACACACTGACCGTGTTTATGTGTCTATAACATAACAGAGCTTTCCCAGCTAGGAGTCTGGTGGAGATTTCTTCTTCACCCCTCTGTCCCTATAACCTAGAATTACGTATAGCAAATGGTAGGTGCTCAGTAATTTCTACTGAATGAAAAAAAGAAGGAAAGAAATGTGGTTTTCCAGGAAATAGAGATCAGAGCTGTGTGGTGCACTATACTGTCACAACTAATCAGAGCAGTATTGATTTTGATTATGGCTCCATTGAATTTCTAGGAGAATGCCAGTAGCCTGGCTTTTACGCAAATCTAAGGAGTTGATTACAGTTGGCTTCTTTCCCTAATAATTATCCAGTGACTCTGAAACAAATATGGAAACAATTTGCAAATATTGGTATAAGTTAGAAGACTCATTGTCCAAACAGAAATGTCAGCGTAAAATCAGTGATTCTTGCTTTAAGAAGTGTCCCAGGGCTGGGGGTGGTGGTGCATGCCTGTAACTCTGAAGGCTTGGGAAGCTGAGGCAGGAGGATCTCAATTTTGAATCCAATTTCAGCAACTTGGTTAGGCCTTAAACAACTTAGCAGGACCTTGTCTCAAAACAAAAAAAATGAAAAGGGCTGGGAATGTGTAGCTTAGTGGTTAAGTGACCCTGGGTCCCTGGGTTTAATCTCAGGTACCAAAAAAAAGAAGGGTCTCAGGTTTCCTCTGAAGCAGGGCTGAGAGACAGGTGTTTTCACAAGGAGGTAGTTTGGGGCAGTGGGTTATCAGCTTTTACCTGCAATGTGGAAAAACTGATTTGGTTTTCCTGGTGCTAGGAATTGAACCCAGGGCCTCACACACGCTAGGTGAGTGCTCTATCACCATGCCATATCCTCAGTGTGATTGTGCTTGTGTTGGCACAAACACTCATGCCTGTTCTTCTGAAAGCTCACAACACGAATGATGAAGGAGGCAAAGAGCAACTTGCTAGTCCAAGGACAGGGACCTCAGTGCAGCTTCTGATCCTCCCCAACCCACTCCTTTCTGGCTTTAATCTCATGTAGGAAACAGGCAGTCATATTTTACCACATGCACACACACCAGATGAAAACACAAACAAATTAACACCCATGGACAAAAGTGGGCTACCATGACCCCATTTACACGCTGTCTGGTCTCCGTAGACAAAGGCAATCTTTGGCAGTAAAATTCAATAACAAGAGTGTAAGTTAGGTCAACCAACACAGTTCCAACTACTTGGTGTGAGCATTTAATGGTAAACTGACAACCTGACCCCCAATGGAGTCTGTAATTCCACAAGGATGAAGAGATGCCCAGTTGTCTCTCAGTATCCATGCAGGATCGGTTTCAGGATTCCAGGGGCAGGGATTAAACTCAGGGGTGCTGAACCACTGAGCAACATCCCCAGCCTTTTTTTTTTTTTTTTTTAATTTTAAGACAGGGCCTTGCTAAATTGTTGAGGCTGGCTTTGAACTTGCAATCCTCCTGCCTCAGCCTCCTGAGTCTCTGGGACTATAGGTGTGCACCAGTGCATCTAGTTCATTTTATTTTTTTTCACCTAAAAACATTTTTTTGGTACCAAGGATTGCACTTGACCACCGAGCCACATTTCCATCCCTATTTTGTGATTTATTTAGAGACAGAGTCTCACTGAGTTGCTTAGTGCCTCGCCGTTGCTGAGGCTGGCTTTGAACTTACGATTTTCCTGTCTCAGCCTCCCAAAGTGCTGGGATCACAGGCATGTGCCACCACACCGGTTTCATTTAAAAAAAAAAAAAAAATATATATATATATATATATATATATATATTTTTATTTGTAGATGGACACAATGTCATTATTTTATTGCTTTGTATGTGGTGCTGAGGATCGAACCCAGGGCCTCACGCATGCGAGGCAAGCGCTGTATCACTGAGCTACAATCCCAGCCCCCGCTTCATTTGTTTTTTATTGCTGTTTTTCTTCCCCCAAGTATTTTCAATCCATGGTTGGTTGAATCTGCAGGTGTGGAAACTGTGGTCATGTATGACCAATTTTTTTTTCTAACTAGTAAAAAGTATACACGTGTGTATGTGCACACCTGTTGAGCACTCTAAAGTGTTTACTTAGTGTGTCTATTTTAAAACTGTGGTTCCTTACTAAGCACAACAGAGCACTTAAATAATCTGTACTTTAAAGGGGCCATCCTCTGTGTGTCACATGCTCACATCCACACGGGAAGGGACTGCTGTAAAACATTGATAACACACACAAAGGACAGAGATCTGGGGAAAGGAGCTTGCATGTGCACCCAGACGTCACATCAGAAACGGCTGTGACTATCGATTCCTTAGGCATAATTCATCTCCGCATTTATTTGTTTGCTCATCTGCCACTATGCAGAACCTGTTTAAGGCTGGAGTCTTGAGATGAAACGCTCTGGCAGATGGCAGATGTACCAATTAATAACCTGTCAGGTCTGATGGATAGAAGAGGAGAGGAGCATCCTCGCACGTCTCCGGCTTGGTTTCCTTCCCCGTTTCAGGGCACCCTGGGTCAGGAGACACACTCGGCCTCCCTGGAGGGAGCCCAGACTGTCTCATTAGCGTCTATCTTTCATGACACAGGGATGCAGCCTTTGAGAGGGTAACTTACCTGCTCTTCTCCAAGAATCCTGAAGTGGTGGAGCTCTTTAATCAAGGAGTTGGGACAGCCAGCTGTTGGGAAGAAGAATTAATCACAAAAATGTCATTTGCATTCTGTGCACTAGAGTGTTCTTCCATACAGTCATGACAGTCGACAACCGGTGCTGATGTTCTGCAGGGTGTAGGCGTGTCCCTGAGAACACCTGTCTAACCAGCCACTGAAAGGCAGATTTTCAAAGGAGCTGTGGCTACAGCCTAGGTTGCAGCTCTGGCTCTTCGGAACAGGCTGCATGAGACTCTGACACGGGCCTAACTCTTCTCCCCTATGCATGTGACCAGCACAGAGTGGGACGTAAGGATATCATGCGTTTCTGGTGCTTGAACCATGCCCAGCACATCACTTGTCCCTCATGTAGACCCAGGATTTTGTGAGGCCATAGTAACTGTAGGTTCTCACTTATTGATCCTACTGGGTGTCCTTACCCTTAGGGCCAGGGTCCTGCCCACTGAGTTAAAAATGGAGACAGAGAAGCTGGATGTGCTGGCCCCAAAGGATTCGCTGAGCCTGCGACCTCACCTGCTTCTCTCGAGAAGCAGGGTCAAGACCCATGGATCCTGCACTTGAGTTTGGGACGGTCCTTCTGGAAGGACTGGGGAGAGCCCTGGGGTAGTCCTGTTGCCTGTCCCTCTCCAGCTCTGTCAGCCAAGCCTGGCCTCTCCAGGCTTTCTTATTTCCTCTCTTCAGTTGTAAAATGGAATAGCGATCTAAGTCAATTATATGTAAATGCCTACATTCACAGATGCATACATTTGTAAATATTTAACATCAATTAAAATGTGCTCCATCCTGTCTTTTTTAATAGAATCATCCCTCTGTAGTAAGCCACCTTTATACTATGAACTCCAGAAGCAAAACTGACATAAAAACCTGCCTCTCTGAGATGAGACTTGTGCATCAAGGAATCTGCTGAAGGCTCTTGCAAGGACCTCAGGCCGTATGCAGGACACTTCAGAGACCTTGTTGGCCTGTGCTCGCTGCACTCAGCACTGTGATGTAAGCATGCGTGAAGGGACTGAGGTGCTTGGGTGAGCACAGGCTGAGGAATGACAAACTGGTCTCCACACAGATGGAGGTTCCTTTGCAAGAGTGGCTTCTCCTACGCGCATCTCTTTCTATCCTATTCGTTCTGTTTCTCTGGATGACCCTCAAACACTGGGTTAGTTCTAATTTTGAAATTTTATTGTCATGGAAGATACCACAAATGGAACGTAGTTTTAGCCTTGGAGATTATAGAGTATCTAATGCTATGGAAAATGGTTCGTAAATATTCATGGAGGTAGTACAAAACATTTCCTATTTTCAAAAATAAATGAAAATCCTGAGGCAAATATTTTGGTGGAAAACATAATAAATTAGTTGCCAGAGGTGCGTCTGGTACTGTAGAGGTGGAGAGTGGATTCTTAAAGAGAGAAAACGTCCTGGAGCTGGGTATCTCTGGCCTGAGGCCACGAGGGCTCGTGGGTAGGGTGTTTGGGAAGGTGCCCACCGCAGGGTTGCTCTCCTGAGGATCATCTGGACAGTTGGTAAGTACACATCCTGTCTCATCTGACTGGCTGCAATTTGACCAAGAGCTGCTACACAGACAGTCTCATGTCAGTTCTTGTACTTCAAACCTCTTTGGAAGCAAGTAGCCATTGCCGGGTTTTCTGAAATGAAGAAGGAACAGAGGCGGAGAGCCTGGAAAGGAGGCAGAGCCAGCAGGTGGCAGTTGGACCGTCTGGGTGTGAGTGGAAGAGCCACAGGGAGAAGCGGTGGACACCAAAGACCTCTCCAGGGTGGTGGGCAGGGGTGGAAGGACCTGTGCCAACCAGTCAGGGCCCTGTTAGGTGTCAGCAAAACGACAGCACCTGCTGTATTAAAATCATACTTTGATTTTGTACTTTCATTGATACTTAATTTATAAAGGTTTTATTTGGGCCTTGTAGTTATCTAAGCATGAAGTCTTTATATCTCAGTTTATATCTAGGTATATTTAATAAATGATCTTAAAAATAAATTTATTCAACCTAGAAATTTTGGAGGATTTTTTTCTTCATAAGTGTTTCTTTTTTACATCACTTGAACTTGAGAAAAATGGTTTTGACTTATTTTTATTTTAGGTAAAACAAGAAACAGAATTTGAAAGGAGCTTCAGGATCTATATTCTGACATGCTCCTAAGGCACACGTGAAGGGATTGATGTCAACCATAGCTCAATGTAAACATCTTTAATGGAAGACTACATAATGACCTGGAACACCTGGTAGGTGCAATCACATACACCAAGGGAGGATAGACAGGACAGGAAGCTAGAGGGGAGGAGAGGCCAGGTAAGAGAGGCCAGGATGGAGACATGGAGGAGGACAGGCACATCTGTACACTTCTCATCACAGGAACATCAGTGTGGGCAACAGACAGGTGCAGACCTAGTGTAAAGAAGGAGCCTAAAAATAACAAACAGAAACATAAGACATGGGCACAGTGTGTCAGCGTAGGGTGTGAAAGTTGTCAGAACTAAATGGAGCCACTTTTGTCAAGCTTAACAAAATAGGAATAAGTAAATAACTCCAGAAGCTCACAGAGGAGCTCGTGCACGTGTGCCTGGTAATGAGAACTACTCCCAGAGACTCCACCAGAACCGTAGCCTTGCTCGAACAATATTTGTGCAAGGACACCTGTCCAGTAACAGTCTCTTCGACCTTGGTCCTTGTGACCAAGGATCACTGTTTTCTAAGTTTCTTATGTAACCCTGCCTGTTTTGCCCTTACATCTTCCCTTCACCTCAATCTCTTTGAATAAGCCTGTGATTTACTGGGGCACATGAGTTCCCATTGTGGTGCTGTGCCCTTCCCAAATACACTGAACAATCTTTGGAGAAACTTTCTCTGTTATTTAGGTTGATAACAGAAAGGAAAAAAATTAGCAGAAGGGGTAGAAGAAGGTGCAGAGGTGCTGGCAGATAGAGACTAATTGAAAATAGGTGCTAATAGCTCAATAGGCGTGCCCCCACCCCAGTTCCCTCTACACACACAGCAGTCACCCATCTTTTGAAGCCACGGAGCTACAGCTGCCTTCTTTGGTCACATCATGTGCCCACACCGTCCAGTTCCCTGCCTGCAGGCCTCAGTAGTTAGCTTCTCCTCCAGGTAGCAGTTTCCAGGATGCTGCTAAACGTGTGCATCAGGGATCATGCCATCCTCCCGGGTGACCCCTCACTAGGAGTGATAGCTGAGGCACTTGCAGTGGCCTCTGGGGTCCTCTGTGGCCCTCCGTGTTGGTGGGTGCTCCCTGTTCCTCTCCCTTGCTTCCTGCCCTGTGCACGCTGGCCTGCTCTTGTTCCTGATGGTCCAGGATGGCTGCAGACTCCGGGCCTTTGCCATGGCTGCTCATCCCTCAGGGAAGCTTGGCCCTGGTGGCCACATGGAGTGCTCCCCACCTCCAGCTCCTCAGTGAGGCCTTCCAGATGCCCTGTCTGAAATTGCAGCCTGCCCTCACCCCTACTCCACCCTCGCTGCACCCTGCTGCAGAGCTCTTATCTTCTGATGGGCTCTGCATCACATTGACGTACTTCCTACTGCCTGTGGTTGAAATGCACAGCATGGGGGTTTCTGCCAGCCACTATGTATCACCTGTGCCTGTGCCAGTGCCTGGCATTGATGAGATGCCAAATAGCAAGTGCTCCATGAGTGAGTCACCTGCCATGTGGTCATGCCCCTGCCTAGCTCAGAGATGGTGGCACCAAGCTGTCCCTGGCACACCACCAGCCTCTCATTCCTGGGGCCTGAGCCTTGGCAGATGCCCTGACCTCCAGTGTTGTGGGTGCTTTGTCTTTTGGTTAAGAAACCTTCTGACCTGTCACTTATCTGCCCAGCATGGACCCCACATGGGGGGACACCGGTGGCACTTATTACCCATGAGTCCTGGTACTCTGCAGCACCTGCCTTGCCTATTGCCAACATCTGCCACCTGGCTTCCCTCCTGTTCCACTCCTGTTCCACACGGCTAGGGTGCAAAATAGGACCAGCGATCCCCTAAAAAGAAAAACTCAAAAGTCCCTGCGGTTGCTCTGAAGTTGCGCCCTGCTGAGGGTGATGCTGCTACAGGCCTGGGGTCCGGCCCCTGTGAGCCACTCAGCGCTTGCCCCTGCCACTCCTCTTCCCCCAGCACCCCACTTTCCCTTGGGCTCTTCCAGACCACACCTTCTTCTCAGTCAGCCTGCCTGTGCTTCATCCTCAAAACGTGACCACACCTCATTCAGTGCCAGCAACTGAGAGTTAGGCTGGTGCATGTGGAGATGAGCTGCCTGGGCACCCTGCAAGGAGAGACTGCGATGGAGCTCTGCGGCATGGGCACCCAGCTGAGGACCCCTGCAAGCTGGTCTTCTCAGATCATGCCTCTCCCAGGGTCCCAGGTCTGCTGACAGGGTGAGGGGAAGGCGGAAGGCCCAGCTCTTGAGTCCCAAGCCAGGCTACTACTGGGAGAGTTCCCTGCTGTCCTCTAAGGCCTGATTAGGTGCATGATATCCAGCTTCTTCCTCTGCCCAACCTTGCCCTCTCCCCACCTTCTCCCAGGTGCAGACTGTGAAAACATTTGTACACCATATGCCACCCTGCCCTGAGGCCACTGAACTTCACACTGAGGCAGGAGTTCAGGGTTAGAAGTTGGTGGCACTCACAGAAAGGCACTACATGCTCCATGCTTAAGACAAATGTTAGGAGCAGGAGTTTGGGGTGAGGTTGAAGCCATGCAGGCTTCATATCTGAGATGAATAGTAACAAGGCCTCCCAGGCACACATGTTACTCATGATAAATAATGAGAAAATGTCAAGCTGGCGGAAGCAGACTGGACCACAACCATAGCGCTCCCTGCCCCGTGTTCAAAGATTCACCAGGAGGGAGACCTAACATAATGTGGTACACATTTTGAACCATGTGCAAACATTTTTGACAATGTACAAATAGATGTAATCATAATAAGAGATTTCCCCTTAGCTCATGAACATGTACAGACCCCAAACATGTCATTCATATATATACTGTTCACCCTTTGACTTCCTTGCTACTCTGCTTATGGGGTAGCTACCATGATGCAATGATTGTTTCCTGTCCTCTCTTTGTTAGCAGTGTTTGACATCCATCCTGCATGTGCTAAAGGACTTGCTGAGCCAGTGACAGTATCCCTTCCCAGTTACTTTCTCCTTTGCATCCATCTCTCCTGTCTCCAGGACCATGGATGGGGGCTCTTCTCCCAACAGGTCTATCCTCATCCACCCTGACCATCCCCTCTCTATTCTTTGTGGGCCTAATTCAGCATTCACTTACTGTCTTCAGCCTCCCCTCCTCCCCAGCTTATTTACATCAAACTATGTATTTATTTAAATCTTCCACCTTAAAATTCAGGAAATATCCAGCTTTGGGCACAGAGTTACCAACCTATTTCTTACCTTCTTCTTTCATCCAATTTTCTCAAAAGGATAGCCTACAGCCACTTTCACCAAGACAGAGTAATTGGATATAGAGGTTACAGGAGGGAAGTCCCAAAGTTGGGAGTTTCATATCTTCTAAAGCAAGCTTGGGACTGGTTGAAATTCAGTGTTCTGCACTAACTAGCTAATTGTGTTGATAAATGTGTTACTCTAAATGCCAATTCTTTTATCAGGAATAATCACAGTGTCAGCTTCGAAGAGCTTTTGTGAATGCATGCAAAATAAAGTAAGATGCTTGGTAAACATGAAATGTCAAAAAATAAAAAAAGCAACCTTATTACCAAAGATATTTCCACATCTAATAACTGCTAATTATCTTAAGAGATTTCCTTTGTTTAAAAGGGAAGGAGCTGGGCTTTCAAGATGGTGGAATAGAGGAGGTCGCTTTCCTGGCTGCTCTGTGGGGTGAAACCAGGAAAGCCGACAGGCAGCTTCTCAGCAAGGTGGGTGGAAAAGAAAAAAAAAAGGGGACTTTACTGGGAATTAATATGGGACATTCAAAGCAGATCAGGGACTCAGGTGGTTGGCTATAATAAAATAAGGAAGAAATCCCCAGTGCTACTGCTGCCGCCATGGTGCCAGCATGAGTGGTCCCCCCCATGAGCAAAGTGGAGGGATAAGGGAATGAAATGAACCCACATTTTTAGGAGGCCTGTGGCATGTCTGGGTATGAAGAAATCAGAGCTCAAAGGCACTGCTGGACTAACCCGAAAAGCATGCTACACAATATCCTCCTGTGGGAGAGAAGCCACATCTCTCAGCTGCCCATGGAGGACAGAGGAAGGGGCCATTGTGTACCACAGGGGCCAGCAGCAGGGGCAACTGATCCCTGGCAAACCCAAGCTTAGCTGGAAATACAGGCCTAGCAAACCCACACTGCAAGACAGAGAGATTGCCTAAGGGACCAGCAAAAAATCAAATGTGGAGAGGATTTACACAGGGGAATACGGGTCGTGGAAACCCAGGCGGCTCCACCTCCCCCTTGAGTCCAGTGGCTCACAGGAGCACCTGGGAGAGATGCGCCCAGCAGGGGTTAGAAAGGGCAGGGGCAGGAGTGACTATGTTTGGAGACTGAACCTGAGAGACTAGGAAATGCAGGTGCTGCTGGTAATGGAGGGGTTGTTCCTTTGCCACATGAGTGGAACCCAGGGGAGATTCCTGGGGTGCAGTCTCCCAGCTTGACCAGCACGGGCCAGGCCCTGGAGGTGTGCTGATTTAAAACCCTCAGACCAATCTCTATTCAACGAAGAACCTGGAGCCCAGGTAGATGCAAGCCCCACCTCCAGGACTCTACCTTTCACACTTCACCTCCAGGATCACCTTTCGCACTCTGGCGACCCCACCCCAGCAAATGTCACACTCTAGCTCCACCCACATAACACTGCTGACAAGGGAGGCCAAGAGGAGTTTGAACTCCATTGACATCTTTTTTTTTTTTTTTAACCCTTTTATCTATTTAATTGTGACCTGAAGGGTTTATATTTCACATATATTTGTCTCTTTTTTTCTCATTTCTAGTATTTTTTGAAGGCAGTTATTTTTCATCTTAGTATTTTGAGGCCTAGGATGTTTGATGAATATTTTTATTTTGTATTCTTTTACTTTTATACATTTTTTCTCACTTATCTGTTTCCCTTGAGTCTCTTTCTCACTTTTCTTCTGCTAACAGCCAAACTTTATTGTTCTCTCTTTCACTCTTCCTTTAATTTTTCACTTCTATTTTCTCTCCTCCCTCATAACCATCATATCCTACATATCTTCAGTTATCTTGCTGTTCACCATTCAAAACTGTAAACCCTTTAGCAAACTTAGTGTTTTTACTGTGGACAAGACCCAACAATATGCTGTCCCCAGGAGACTCACCTCACAGGCAAAGACATCCACAGACTGGAGGTGAAAGGATGGGAAAAAGCATCTCACTCACATGGACCTCATAAACAAGCAGGGGTTTCTATCCTCATATCATATAAAGTAGACTTCAGACCAAAGTTAATCAGAAAGGACAAAGAAGTTCATTTCATACTGCTGAAGGGAATTATACATCAACAAGATTTAAATATTTATGCACCAAACAGTAGAGCATCTATGTACATCAAACAAACTCTTATCAATTTTAAGAATCAAACAGACCACAACACAATAATACTGGGTGACTTTAACATGCCTCACTTATCGCTGGATAGATCTTCCAAACAAAAACTAGATAAAGAAGCTATAGAACTAAAAACTTTAATTAATAACTTAGACTTAACAAATATATAGACTTTCATCCACACACGATTGAATACACTTTCTTCTCAGCAGCACATGGATCATTTTCTAAAACAGACCATATCTTAGGCTACAAAGTAACCCTTAGCAAATACAAAAAATAGAGATAATTCCTTTCATTCTATCAGATCATATTGGAATGAAATTAGAAATCAATGATAAAATAAAAAATAGAAGGTACTCTAACACACAGACTAAATAATATGCTATTGAAAGATTAGTGGATAGCAGAGGAAATTAGAGGTGAAATAAAAAAATATGTAAATGAGAATAGTGTTACAACATATCAAAATCTCTGAGACACTGTGAAGGTGGTTTTAAGAGGAAAGTTCATTGCATTGAGCTCATTCATTAAAAGAATAGAAAGTCACCAAATAAATAACCTAACATTACATCTCAAAGCCCTAGAAATAGAGGACCAAATCAACCCTAAAAACAGAGAAGATGGAAAATAATTAAAATCAGAGCCAAAATCAATGAAAGTGAAACAAACAAGCAAACATAAAAGAATTCAAAAAATCAATGAAACAAAAAGTTGGTTCTTTGAAAAAATAAATAAAATTGATAAATCCTTAGCCAATCTAACCAAGAGGAGGGAAAGACTCAAATTACTAAAATGCATGATGAAAAAGGAAATATCACCACAGACACTATTGAAATATAGAAAATCAGAAACTATTTTGAAAATTTTTGCTCCAATGAAACAAAATCTTGAAGACATCAACAAATTTCTAGACATATGACCTACTCAAATTGAATCAGGAAGATAGAGAACATTTAAACAGATAATTTTCAAACAATAAAATTGAAGACACCACCAAAAGCCTACCAACAAAGAAAAAGCCCAGGACCAGACAGATTCTCAGCTGGGTTCTACCAGATTTGCTAAGAACACCAAGCCTCTTCAAATTATTCCATGAAATAGAAAAGGAGGGAACCCTTCCAAACTCATTCTATGAAGCTAGAATCACCCTGACACCAAAACCAGACAAGGACACATCAAGGAAAGAAAACATCAGAAAGAAAACTGTCCCTAATGAACATAGATGCAAAACTACTTAATAAAATACTGGCAAGCTGCATACAAAACCACAGTTAAAAAGATAGTGCACCATAATCAAGTGGGTTTCATTCCAGGGATGCAAGCCTGGTTCAACATATGGAAACCAATAAATATAATTCACACATCAATAGATTTAAAGATAAGAATAACATAATTATCTCAATAGATGCAGAAAAAGCATTTGATAAAATACGGTATCCATTCATGTTCAAAACACTAGAAAAACTAGGGATAGTAGAAACATACTTCAACATTGTAAAAGCTATATATGTTAAACTCAAGGACAATCTCATTCTAAACAAAGAAAATTAAAAGTGTTCCCTCTAAAAGTTGGAACAAGACAGGGATGCCCTCTTTCACCACTTCTATTCAACATAGTCCTTGAAACTTTAGCCAGAGCAATTAGACAAAAGAAAGGAATTAAAGGGATGCGAGTAGGAAAAAAGATTAACCTCTATTTGCCAATGACAATATTCTATATTTAGAAGACCCCAAAAACTGAACCAGAAATCTTCTAGAACTTATAAAATAATCCACAAAGTAGGAGGATATAAAATGAACACCCACAAATCAATTGTATTCCTATACAAAAATGATGAATCAGCTGAAAGAGAAATTAGGAAAAACTATTCCATTTACAATAACCTCAAAAATCCCCCCAAATCCTTGGGAATCAGTCTAACAAAAAAGCTGAAAGACCTCCACAATGAAAATTACAGAACACTAAAAAAAAAAAAAGAAAGAAAGAAATTGAAGAAGACCTTAGAAGATGGAAAGATCACCCATGTTGGATAGGCAGAATTAATATTGTCAAAATGGCCATACTACCAAAAGCACTATACAGATTTAGTGCCATTCCTATTACAATCCCAATGATGTTCTTCATATAAATAGAAAAAACAGTCACGGAATTCGTTTGTGAAAATAAAAGCCCCAGAATAGCCAAAGCAATCCTTAGTGAGAAACAAAGTAGGAGGCATCACAAAATCAGACGTTAAATGATACTACTGAACTATAGTAACAGTAACAGTGCGGTATTAGCACCAAAACAGACATGAAGACCAATGGTACAGAACAGCCAACACGGAGACAAACTCACATAAATACAGTTATCTCATCCTTGATAAGGTGCCATGAACATGCACTGGAGAAAAGAAAGCCTCTTCAACAAATGGTGTTGGGATAACTGGAAATTAATAAGTAGCAGAATGAAATGGAACCCTTATCTCTCACCCTGCACAAAACTCAGCTCAAAGTGGATCAAGGATCTAGGCATTAGACCAGAGACCTTGCACCCACTGGAAGAAAATGTAGGCTCAAACCTCTATTATGTTGGCTTAGGAATCAAATTCCTCAAAAAGATTCCTAAAGTACAAGAAGTAAAATTAAGAATTAATAAGTGGACAGAATCGAACAAAAAATCTTCACTGCAAATGAAACAGTGCCACATCAATATTTATAGCAGCTAAATTCACAATAGCTAAACTATGGGATCAACCTGGGTACCCGTGAACAGATGAATAAATAAAGAAAATGTGGTATATATATGCAAGAACCTGAAGAGAGAGCCTACAGAATGGGAGAAAGTCTTTGCCTCCTACACCTCAGATAGAGCATTAATCTCTAGGATATACAAAAAACTCAAAAAGATTAACACCAAAAACCCAATAACAATCAATAAATTGGCAAAGGAACTGAACAGGCACTTTACAGAAGAGAAAATATGAATGGTCAACAAATATATGAAAAATGTTCAACTTCTCTAGCAATTAGAGAAATGCAGATTAAAACTACAGTGAGATTCCATCTCACTCTAGTAAGAATGGCAATTATGACGAATACAAGTAACAATAAAGTGGGCGAAGATGTAGAGGAAAAGGTTTACTCATGCTGCCGGTGGGACTAAAAATTGTGCAACCACTGTGGAAAGTGGTATGGAGATCCCTCAGAAAACTTGGAATTGAACCACTATTTGATCTAGTTATCCCACTCCTTGGCATATATGCAAAGGACTTAAAAGCAGCATACTATAGCTACACGGCCACATCAATATTTATAGCAGCTAAATTCACAATAGCTAAACTATGGGACCAACCTAGGTACCCATGAACAGATGAATAAATAAAGAAAATGTGGTATATATCTGCAATGAACTATTACTCAGTCATAAAGAAGAATGACTTTATGACTTTTGCCAGTGAATGGATGGGTCTGGAGATTATCATGCTAAGTGAAATAGCTAAGTAAAATAAGCCAATCCCAATAAACCAAAGGTCAAATAGTCTCTCTGATATGCAGATGCTAACACACAACAGAGGAGTGGGGAGGGCAGAATAGAATTTCACTGAATTAGCCAAAGGGAAATGAAGGGGAGGGAGAGGAAGAGGAAAGATAGTAGAATGAATCAGACTAAGCTTTCCTAGGTTCATATGTGAATACACCACCAGTGAAACTCCACATCATGTACAACCACAAGAATGGGATCCTAATGAAAATAAGTTATGCTCCATGTTTGTATAAACATGTCAAATATATTTGATTGTCATGTATACCTAAAAAAATAAAAGGGAAGGAGCTATTGGAAGAATTGCTACACTATCTATCATATTAAGAAATAAAGATTGAGACCTCTGTTTTCAGCTCAGATATGTAAAGAGCTTGGCATTTAGACTTCCATCCTTATAAGAAGACAACCTTGAAAAACTAAAGAATAAACATTATTTTTTGGACCCACTCAAGAAATAACATCACAGGGCGAAACACCTTCCTAAAATATGGAAAGAGGGCAAACTCAGCCAGTCCCATGAGACCAGCTCACCTGGAGCCACAAACTGGTAGCAAACATAACTACTAATTCCAATTATTCCCTGGAGCTTGAGTCCACACCCAGCCTGAGGAGAGAGAAATTTCCAGGGCCCAGTGACCTCATGACTTTTCTGATCTTTATCTCCAGGTTGTTCTGACAATTTCCTGTGGCTCTGGCAAGAGAGGGGAGGAATAATTGTGAAACAGGCCTGCTCTCCAGGGGTAGGGGAGGAGGGTGGCACTTTAACTCCAGGCTCCCTCAGCAGGTCAGGAGTCAGGGTTTTTGGGAGGAAGGCTGAGAATGATACATTCTGGAAAGGGAGTTGGCACAGGGGACAAGTTATAACACTGGAGAGATTTGTGAGGAGACAGACTTATTAAAAGACCAAGATTTAACTGGAAGATTATAGAACAACTCCATACACACCTTATCACTTCACCAATGGAATTCTGATGAAACAACGATGAATTTTACTGAAGAAACTAATGACACAACTTCTCCCTGAGGAGGAGGAGGAAGCCCATAGTCAAGAGAGGAGACAAAAGCAAGAACACCTAACCCTCTGTCACCTTAAACTACAACAAACACTAATCGCAGCCCAATTCCTGGGCAGATGAACATATATCTTCCTATTAAAGTCTCATTTACCTTAGCTGTTAGTTCCTCAAATAACATGTCTAACCTTTAATAAAAAATTACAGTCATTCCAAGAGTCAGAGAATATACAGTTTAATGAGAAAAAGTAAACATCAGACTGTAACTTAGGTATGGCACAGAAGTGGGAATTATCAGGCAGGGAATTTAAAACAGCTATGATTAATATGGTAGAGACTGTAATGGAAAAAGTAGGTATAAAAGAAGAACAGAGATGAGTAAGATAAGCAGAGAGATGAAAACTCAAAGAAGGAATAAAAAAGACACGTGAGAAATCAAAACCCCATAACAGAAATAAAGAACATCTTTGGTGATCCATAAGTTTGAAGAAAAGTCAAAAGAGACTTTTCAAATTGAAATGGAGAGAAAAAAACCAAAACAGAACATTTGAGAACTATGGGATAATCTCAAAAGGTGTAGCACACATATAATTCAAACACCACAAAGAGAATAAAGAATGGAACAGAAGAAATATTTGAAACAATAATGGGAGAAAACTACCCAAGGTTAGTGACAGATACTAAATTACAGGTCAAAAAAACTCAGATAATATTAACAGGATAAATTTCCCCAAACACCTAAATATGTCAGAGTCAAACTGCTGAAGACTAGTAAAAAAAAAAAAAAAAAAAAATCTTGAAGGAAGGCAGAGGGATGAACCAGTTTACCTCTAAAGAACCAATAATAAGAATTACAGAGGACCTCTCATTATGAACTATATAAAGAATAAGTGACTGGAGGGAAGTACTTAAAGTTTTAAAAGAAAATATTCAAAACCTAAAATTCTATGTCCAGCAAAATAATCTTTCAAAAGTAAAGAAGAAATCAAAACTTGCTTAGACAAAGATGGAGGGAATTCATTACCAGAACTTTCTTTTTTTTTTTCCTTCATATTTTAGTTTGAGAAATTTTTATTGACCTGTTTGGCAAGAAATGTTGAAAGTTTCTTTAGGTAGAAGGGAAATCACACAGTTCAGAAATCTGGATCTACATGAACAAAGGAAGAGCAATGGAGAAAGACTTGAAGTGAAAGATCTTTAATTTTTATTATTCTTAATTAAGTTGAAAGAGCTGTTTAAAGTATTACCACTGTATTGGGTGATTGGAGGGTATGAGTGGGCAGAATGAACGACAGCCACGTCATGGGGATGAGGGGGAAGAACAGAATATTCTGGTCTAAGATACTAGCACTAGACATGAAATACTAGTATTCACTTAATGTTAAACTAAGTTAAAAATAAAAATTGTAAATCCTAGGGGAACTACCAAAGAAACTGAATGACCTAAATACACCAATTAACAGAGAGGTTGTCCTATGAGGTTAAAAAATAAACAAGAAGTAAAGGTTAGATGCCGAGCCACTTCCACCATCACAAGTTCAATAAATTTTTCCTTCAACAAGTAGTTTATAAATAAACATCCCCAAGACTCTCTCAGCTGGAGGACTTTGTTGATGCAGAGGGGTCCTGGTTGCATGGAAGGGAAGCCTTTCCTTGTCTTGGGAGGGCAGAGGTGAAGCTTTGACTTACTTGGAAAACATACTCAACATGGCTTTAAGGTAAGAAACATGGTATCACATACCATGTACCACAGTTGGCACCTTAGTTTGCTATTGCATTATTTCCTTGAAAGAAAAAAGGCTGAGGAAAGGAGCTAAGGATCCATGTTATTCCTGGTGTAGGAGGGACAGACGAGACAAGGCACCCAAGACAGCAGGAAGTAGTTTTATTTGGCTGCAGCCAGGTTCAGAGAGTAGAGCTTTTGCTGTTGTCAATTAATCCCCCTGAACCTCGAGTTCAGGCAGTTTCAGAACTTTATACCCAGCATGTAAGGGGAGGGGCTCAGAAGTTCAGAGTCTGCAGAAGTTCACCCAAAAGCAGCATTTTCTTTCACTCTTCTGGGCAAGTTAACCCCTCAAGGACAGCGCCTGAGAAGGGGAGAGCTGCTTCTCCCCTTTCTTTCCACCCCCTGCCAGCTGTTATCATGGAGCCCAATTAGTAACATCTCTTATCTTTGAAATGTAAACATCTCTGTGAAGCTCCAGCTCAAGGCCAGAGGCCTTGTTAAGGACTTGTCTTTCCTACCACACTTTGCATTTGCAAACACACTTCTATTATGTTGCTACTATACTAAATAGTCCATAAATGTGTGTGAAAAACTAGTAAAGGGGCGTTCAGCACCTGGAGGGCTGACCTCTTTCAGGCCAGTGGCCAAGTAAGATAGAGCAACAGGAAATAGGAAGTTTAACTACACTGAGCTGTTTTGTAGAGGTTCTTTTTGCTGATAGTCCTAAGATCCATCATGGTGCAGGTTTCTGGAGAAGCTTAAGGTTTTCTGTGGAGGAGGGGGTGCCACTCCACTGGCACTGTCTTTGGACACTGAGGGAAGGGAAGCCTGCTGTGGCTGCCAAGACCTTACAACCCAGCTTCAGGGAAGGAAGGTCCTGAATGGTGACATGGGTGAGGGACGACTGTGTGTGCGACCTAGAGTGTGGGAGGCACAGGGTGCGTGTGCAGGCGGCTTTCCCAGATGCGGCTGGAGGGGGTCACCTAACGGCACATTGTTCTGGTTTCCATTCTCCTGTTCTCTCTCTTCTGTTGATTTCACCCAGCCTGGGGGGAGGGTCCTCTCAGCCCACCCTTACCCACCCTGGCCAGGAAGACTGGAGCCACAGTGAAGGAAAGGGGAGTGGAGGGCGGATTCATCTCACCACTCGCTAGTTATGTTGCCGTGGGCCAAGAAACTCTCTAAAGCCTTCACTTTCCAGCTGTGGAAAGAGTAAGAAGATTCAGCTAAGGGGCTGTTGTAAAGCGTGAACTGTGTGTATCCACCTGCTTATGTGTATCTATATACACAGTCCCTGTATAGAGTAGGCACTTCATGACAGCTAGTTGCTGTTTAGAGAACCTCTGGACCTGTCCTGCTTAGCTTTTCTGTTCCTGTCCCAGAGATACCATCTTTAATTGTCAACATTAGAAGGCAGTTTTGCTAAAGAAGCACAAATCCAATCTGGTATTTGAGATGTAGTGTCACATTTGCTGAAAGACGACCGATAAGTATTGTGTATGTGTGTGTAAATGTACATGTATTTATACATGTATGTGTACATATGTGTAGATCATATATGCTTAGAAAAGTATGGTTAGCATACCTTTAAGACTTTAAGTATGTTGCCATGTTACTCATTCATTTATTAATTTTCTCACTACAATAGTCTAAAATGGTTAATAAGGAGTTTGATGTTTTTATTTGAGATAATAAAGCTTAATAGCATCTTTTTAAAGCTTCTTAGTATCTCACTGGTCTTTTCAAATTGCATCCCTTATATATCTACATTCATATAGTAAATAAATAGAGGCAATAATGAAAATAATCAAAGCCCCAGGTCCTCAAACACAACCTCTTACTCAAACATGAAAAAGGAAAATAAATTTCTGGATGAAAGGGACAATTATCTCCTGCCCGATATACCTTCTGTTTCACCTTCTGAGTCAGCCACAGCAGAGCAAGGGCCTCTCTGGAGGGGACAACCAACGGAGCAGCGACCCTGGCCAGCGGGCTGTGGCTGAACAACAGACACTCCACAAAGGTGTCCAAGAAGAGGACCTGTAACTTGGAGTTACATTTAACCAGAGCTGATCATGTCTTTCACTGGACAGAGAAGAAAGGGTCTCTGTGTTCTATTTGCAGAGACTTTTTTGGGGGGTACTGGAAATGGACACATCCCCAACCCTTTTAAATTTTTTTTTTTTCAAATTTCGAGACAGGATCTTGCTAAGTCTGCAGCGACTCTGCAATAAGCACTTGCCTTCTGCCAACCAGGCGTTGAGTGGAGGAGTGACAGCACACAGTCTATGGGGCTCTCTAACCCTCAGACTCCATGCATCCCGGCTACGTTCCACCCTGTGATGGTGGTTCAACCACAAACAATGCTGGATTTTCCATGTAAAAATGCCGGAAGTTCAGAATACTAGATACTGTATCATAACCCTCAAATAAGACTTTTCAAGTGTCTTCTGGGTGGGGAAGAAGATACATTCCTATGGAGACAACAAGATCGCATGTGAGTGTGCAACACAAAGCCCACAGAATTCCAAGTACTCATCGTGAGGCAATGTAAATAAGTGAAAAAGACGACTCTGAGCACTGGCTTCCTTTTGTGGGCCCACATGCGGGCTGCCTGTCACACTACCTGCTACCTATTTGTGTACTTATTTGTTACTACCTATTTTCACAACTCAAATATAGGCTCCATGACAACAGGGACAATCTCACTCACTGCTTCCTCTAGAATGTGGTGAGGAAGAAACTAGAACCCAGGGTCAAAGCAAATCGAGGCATTCCCAAGGTATCAGGACAAGAGGACGGGGAGACTGGCTGCGTCACATCTGCCCCATAGCCCTCATGACACTGTAGAGATGGCATCCTTTCCCAGCACCTCTGAAACCCCACCAGGCCCAAAACGCTACATCCTAAAGTACAGGTGCTGACAGCTACCCTGAGGTCATCTGACCCAGCTCTCTTCTGTTGCCAAGAGTTTGTTCTTGTCCTTTCTCCCCTCCTTTCCTGAGAATTGCTTTGCATATCTTCTTAAGTTGTCCCTCTTTCTTGCAAGCCAGATTGCTACCTGCCTGCACCAATCCAAATTCTTGACAAATGACACTCTAATTCCTCTTGCAGCTTTGGCTTTTAAAACTTGTTTGAAATCTGTAAGATCCCAGAGCACATATTCAAGTCTTCTAGAATCTGTGTGTTTGAGAAGGGTAACTCTGATCAGCCCAAGTAAATTCTCATTGTTTCTGAATCAATTTGTACCTCAGTTACTCTTAAAGGTCCATGGTGGGAACTAGCAGTGCCCAGCACGACATCAGTACTCAGTCAACATTTGCAGAATGATTAAAGAAAGAAAAAAGCCATTGCCCCTAATTGCCACAAGAACTTCAAAAAATATTTTGTATACCTGACAAATCCGTGCTAGAGTTAATATAAGACCCGCTAGTTAAAAAGTCTATTTGTTCTATCAGTCAATATGTTAAAATCCCAGAAATGAGCTATTTTGTATTTTGAGCACAAAGTTTCATTTTTAGAGACAAAATATTGGTATACTGCTATGTAAGCCAGCAGTTTTTTTTTTTTTTTAAGTTCTATGGGCCATGTCAAAATAAAACTCATCCTCTCCAAGATTAGAACTCTTACCAATAGAGGATCCAGGCCAGACCTGAGCTGGTTCAGACTGGAGCCACCGTGATAGGCAATCACTCAGACCATTGTTGAAATGTCAGAATTCTTCTAATACAGCCACACAACACCCAAGGGCAATCTGAAGATTTTGTTTATATCAGAGACAATCAGATCCAATTCCTGAATCTTATGGACTTGCTGGCATTTAGTTTCTTCAGTGATTAAAGACAGATGAGGTAATATGTAGTCACATACTACAGAATTACAGCATCTTGGCTTGGAAGAAATGTCAGCTCCAGTAACCTTGGCCGAACGTCAGCCCTCTAGAAGTAACATAACAGACTGCGCTGCACTCTGCCTGCATCTCACCACAAGGCCAGAGGATCTCCTAAAGTGCCCCAGTCCAACAAGGAAGCACACTTGATGGAGGTCTTTCTAGACGGTAGCTCTTGGTATAGAGTGATCAGGACCATATCTGATCCTTCTGAGAAGCCTTCATGATGCTTCTCTTCCCTCAGACAAATACCCAATTTCCTGTAAAATAGGTGCAGCTTTTAGGAAGAACCCAGCTGTGCATTTCCCTCTGATGCTCCCAGGTCTCACCTATTAGGTGGCAACTACTTTGCTGTTGGAATGCAGTGGCCGGAAGTCACCTGTTTGTGTGTTGTTGCTGTGTTTGTTCATGTATCTGGTGTCAGATACTTAACCAGATCCTGGGGCACCTGAGGTAACCAGGACAGAGCTTGCACTCCAGGGTGCTTGATTTCTGGGGGGCGGGTGTGGGGAGACATTTCTCTATCTCTGCAAGGTCAAACTTTTTAGATGAGAGTTCTTGCTTTTGCTTCTTTCACGTCCTCATTTTAACATCCCGCGGTTGGCTTCTGTCCACCCAGTGGGCAGAATGTGCTGTGGTGCTGCTCTGGGTTCTGAAGCCATAGGGGGCTGACCCTGAGTGCAGCCCCTGTCCTTGGGCCAGTAGAAGACAGTGAGGTAACCAGAAAAAGCCAACCAGAGGATGCCTCATTGACAAGTATTTTGGGGCTGAGGCAATTAAGAAGATACAGAGAACACCGTTTTTGTCCTTCCTCCATACTCCACCTAAATACGAGATACAATTCTCCTCTCTGGACAACTCTTACCTGCTCAGATATGGAACCAGGGGAATCTACGAACATTCGTTTCTTCCCATACATTTACCTCCCCACAGTTTCCCATCTCAGGAAGCCTAAAACTGCTTTCCCTGATCTTGTCACTTCTCCAAAGTGTATTGTTCTTTGTTGAAGATGCCATGTAAGCTGGAGTTCCAAGTCACTGCTGGGAGTCATCTCTTATTGAAGGTTCTTCTGTGTAACATCCTCTGCATGTGGAAATAGGCTTGTTTTTCTTTTTTCTTATCAATCTGTCTTTTGGTACAGGGGTCTGTCCCAAAGACCCCTAAGGAAGGTTGAGCAAGTCTTCTATCTCCTCCCTCACAGGTCACCAGCAGTGAGGCGGCCAGGGTGAACCACCTGCAACATGCCTCCCTCATAGATATTTCTGAGTTAAAGGCAATTAAGCAGAAGCACAGAAAGAGCCTTTTTATTTAAAAGTATTTAAGAAGTATTTAAAAGCAAGCACTTAAAAGTTGTAAACTAAACAAATTGTTAAAAAAAAAAAAAAGATGCTTCACCCTTTTACTTTGACAACTTTGCCTGTGCAAAATCTGGAAGATCCTCAGACTGCTGCTCAGTGTGGCCACCTGGCCCAGCCAGGCCCGAACCTCCCTCCTCCTCGCCCCCCAGCTTCCTCCTCTGCCAGGCTGCTCATACACCTAGGTCTCTCAGCCCCGGCCAGTACCCTCAGGAAGACAGAGCCAGCTGAGGGTCAGGACTTGATCATGCAGGACTTGGTCAAGTCCCATGTGGATTCAGGAAGGGCTTGGGTTCAGTGGACTCCTGTGGGAGAGGTGAAGGTGGAGACGGGGGTCGTGGATGGCCTGCTCACCTTGTTAAGCACTTCTCGCCTACCAATGGCCTTGGCGGTCTCCATCTCTTCCCCGACTACGGAATCTCATGAGTTCAACCCCAGTCTAAACTGTTGTCCTTCCAGCTGTGAGAATCTCTTCCCCACTCTCCCCCATTCCATTTCTGCTATCCTCTTTGTGGTCCATTCCTTCCTGTCCCTTTCTTCTAAATTAGGGCTCTGCCTTTGTAACTGGGTGATACATTTCTTGGTTCTTGGATTCTTAAAAGATCTCAGTCAGAGGCATAGACTGAGCTGGAGAGTTAGCTTGGTAAAGTGAAGGTATGTTCCAGGGCACGTGGAACCGCCATCCCAGGAGAGGGAGGCATCTGGGGTTTTTCACAGGGTGAATTTTGGTATTTGGCCTGAAGTCTTCCCTCTATGTATTGTTTATTTGGGGAGGTCATCATGGCTTAGGGCACTGTGCTGATCTGGCCATGTCAGAAAATCCCGTCAATATCTAAGTGAAACCTGTGTGTGTGTATGTGTGTGTGTAACTGCAATGTAAGTGATATCACAGTGACTCCAGGGTCACCCAAATGACAGTGCCTCAGTGGCGCACACAGGTCTGAAAGTGGAGATTCCTTTAAACTAATGACACTTGGTTCCCCTAGTTTTGAGAAGGCAGTATCTCACCCCCAAGGAGGTGGGCTGATCATCACCTGAGGTGGGGTGCTCTTTCAGCACTCAAGAGGGAGTGAGCCCTGTTCTCCTCCTGGTCCCCGCTCTCGTCTGCCTACCTTCCTACTCTAACACCTCAGCAGATGGCTCCTTCTCTACTTCCAGGGGCTGCTTCAACAGAACCCGTGTGTGCCCCAGTCTGTCTCCAGCTGCCTGCCCAACACTTGCACAGCTGGGTCTAGTTATGGTTTTGATGTCAAGAGGTCCCTGATGGGCATGTCACCTTCTCCACAGGTGTGTTCCTCCCCGTGCAGTGCTGGCGAGCCCAACCTGGCTCATAGGATTCCAGGTGCCCTTTATCAGTGCTCACACTGCCCATGTGTGTGGGGGATGGCTGAAACCCACACCAGACTCACTGCTTTCTAAGGTCAAGCTTTCCTGAGTTGGAAGAGTTTAAAAATGCACACACAAACCGTATCTCCAGGACTGTGAACTTGTTTCTTTTCTTTCTGGTATCTCCAAGATTCTGACTCTGAGAAAGCATCTGGAAGTCTGTCAGCACAAAGCGTCTGGAGGTCTGTCAGCACCTAAAATATGCACGTGTCCCACTTCTGTTGTGACTTTTAAAAAATACAGCTCCTTCCTTGGGGCTTCTGTGTGTTCTTTGTAACATGAGTGATGTTCCCCTTGCAGGGACCCAGCAACCCGGTGGCTCTTCATATGCTGACACCACCCTCTGGTTCCTAGGCAGGGCTTGTCCTTTCACTATCTTCTCCATTGTTCTTGTCCTGGACTCAACATTTATAGCCCATTTTGTCGCCCGTGGTAATCTGAACTGGAATTTCATCCTGCCCCGGGTTAGCTTGGACTGCAACTACAGGTTTGTGCTCTTCTGTTGAGTTTTTCCCAGTTATGGAATTCTTGGTCCATCTCCACGTGCCTTTCTGAGCCTGAGCTTGTTGTAAATAAAAGTAAATAAATTGTATGGTATTAAAAAAGGTAAGGCCATTTATTAAAAGAGAGGAAAATAGCCTTGAATCTTATTTTTGAAGGATGATTTTGAACTGAGCCTTTTGTTTCAATTAGTAGCTGTAATCAACATTCATTTTCATGCTGTTCTTATACCACAAACTCTCCAGTTGGGAATCTCCTCAGTGAAAATGCATCATGAATTGTGGATCATTTCCACCAAGTCTCTGTTGGCTATTTAACAAACAAACCCCCAAACCTGAAAATGAATAAACAAATAACTTGGAGGGATTAATTGAACTACAACTTTTTTAAAAACCTTTTTCTAAATTTCCTCAATAATCATGCTATAAAGTAGGGGAAACTCATTTGCAAAATGTATTCCTCAGAAAGGCATTAAAAACCACATGAGTCTTCAATCTCCATCTCTTTTTTTTTTGTTTAATTTCCTTCAAATCATCACAGGGGCAATTGTGATATCCTTTGGGTTCAATGGAAAACCGTGAGCACCCAGGCTTGGGATAAAAATTGAAATGGATTTCAGCTCTCTGATGTGCTCCTGGCACTGGCCACATGACACAAATCATCTGCACTGGGCACATTGCTGCTGTTTGGTGTGAAGTGCTTTGAGGATTAATTTCTCTTCACTATAGCTTAGAATCCCTGATGTAGGCCCAGCAACGACAGTTACCTTCTATTTTTCCCTCTGGTACAACTTTGAAAAGGAACCCTGCTAACCAAACAAGTGATGATTCAATGTCATCAAAGACAAGGCAGAAACCTGAAGGATGACCTTGAATCGCAGGGCAGAGCAGGGCCGGCACATCCCCAGGCTGGATCTGGGGTTGGACCATCACAGTGAGTGGAATTGCTGGGCTTGCCTTCTTGGCAGCCAAGCCAGGTTGATCAGGGTCTCCATGCACTTTGCTGAAGCGGCCATTGCTGAATTATTTCAAAAGCCAGGAGTTGATAGAATCAGAGGAAAATTCAATAAGATATCTTGACTGAGAACTGCATTCAAAATCAGCAATAGGATTTTTACATTATCAAATTCAGAGCATTATCACTTTGATAAATAAAGCAAAACTTAGTAATTTCTCTCTGCTGATAGGTTTTGATTTATGTCTGCAAAGGAATGTTTATTCATTCTTTTTCAATAGCCAACACTTGATGAGTCCCAAGATATCCTGAACCAGTTAAAAAGAATCTTGAAGATGCTTGCCTTTCACCAAATGATTAACATATAGGGAGAAGCATGAGGTTATAGCAGGAGATATGTACAAGTTTCCTACAGCAACTTATCATTTTTTGTGTGATAACAGTAACAAGAAAAGGAGACACTCAAGATTACCATCAATAGAAGAAGAGATACAATCATTTAACAAGGTTCTATTGCACATTCACTCTGGTGAGGCAGTTGGAGCACTTGGATCATGTTAATGGGGAAAAATGAAAATAGACAAAGACCCCCTGTGTTGGTCAGTTTCTCACTGCCGTGCCCATAAAGCCTAAAAGAACAACTTTGGGGAGGAAAGATTTATTTGGGCTCATGGTTTCAGAGGTTTGGGTCCTTGGTCAGCTCACTCCATTGCTTTGGGCTGGAGGCAAGGACAGATCCATGGCAGAAGGGCATGAAGGAAGAAAGCTGCTTGGTTCATGTCAGCCAGGAAGGAGGGGACGCCTGGGGAGGTAGACCAGGGATGAGATGCAGCCCCTAGGTGTTGGGGGCAGGCTCTTTGGGCCCGGGAGCTGCCCCGCTCTTTCAAGATAGCAACCTGGCTATATGCCAGAAACTTGCAGTAAACAGGTGGACAACTTAAGGAAGTGCACAGCATTGGCTGGCGGCAACGTCACCGTGCATGCTTGGCTCATGAGCATTGCCTGCTCTGATACACGCCTGTATTCTGCTCATGCTTTCCCCTCGTGCTTGATAATGCTATTCCTGCTTATTGGTCGTAACTCTGCTCGGTAATACTTCCTGCTGTGTGTAAGGTATATAGAAGGAGGCTGGAGGGAGGGACGGAGAGAACAAAGAGAACCTAGGAAGGCAAGAAGAGCGCTCAACAAAATAAAGATTGCTTTCTGAGAACAACGGCGTCATTATTGTCTCCTGCCGGCGGGCGACGATACCTAGGCACATGCCTCCAGTGGCCTCCAACCATGCCCTACCAGCCTACAGCTTCTACCAGTAGCCCATTCAAAGTAGGAATCATCAAATGGATTCATCCACGGACGAGGTCACAGCCTCTCGATCCTATCATTTCCCAAAATCTCTGCCTCTGAACAATGCTGCATTGAGGAATGAGTTTTCAACACATGATACCTTGGGGGGAATTTCAGATCTGGAGTTTGTAGTCTAAAGAGCAGAAAGGTGATAAAAATGACCCAGAAAATAGGTATATTAGGTGACATTTGGGAAGATGATGAGCATCACATGCAAAGAAAAAAAAGAAAAGAATCCCCTGTATAGGGGATGAGAAGGGGGTTGGAGAAGTGTTTGAAAGGTTTATTTGTGAGAACATGACATTAGGCAAAGACTTTGGGGAAGAGAGTTAATATGATAAGGGTAAAATGTATTTAAACAGATAAATCTCAAAATAAGAGAAAAATACTGTAATGGTTTACAGTGCAATGTCATGCATATAAAGTTCAGAAAATCTGAATAATATGGATACTGTACATGCACTAAGAGTACAAAATAATGCATAGGAATGGTGAACATCATTTAGGAATTCTTCAAATTCAGGGGAAGGAGACGTGGAGTAGGGTCATGGGAGCTTCCAGTCTTTCAGGTGTACTATAGTCAGTGTTGAGAATACAAACTAATACTCTGTACCATTTACTGGGATCAAGACACTCTTCTTGGGGCCTCACACATAGCTCATGCACCCCTTACAATAGCCCTGTAAGGTAAGGACTTCAATTATCCTCATTTTAAAGCGAATGGAACAAAAGCAGATAAAGATCAATTAACCTGAGAGTTGTGAAAGCCGAGTAGTGTGAACATAGGTGCTCGTTATGTTGTTTTCTAGATATTAGTGGATGTTTGTAACCTCTTATAATAAAAATCTCTACATTTTTATTACAAAAAATAACCTCTGCTAGGGGTTCCAAATAACGTATGTTAAGCTGTAATTTTGTAATTTCATAATCAAAGGCAAATCTAAAGATGACCCTGAAAAAAAGAATTCAAGAAATCATAGACCTGAGTTTATTTTTAATTATGAAAATATATGAGTACATATATAGTCTGAAGAAGGAACAACTCCTAATTTAACCACTATATTAGCAGACATAGCTTATCTGAGTGGGACGGCATGAAAATTTGTAGATTTGGGAGGTTTCAGAACACACTGAAAGAAACTATGAAATATTCATTCAATTTCTCACTTGTAGATGAAGCAGTTTCTATGCAAGGCATACACAGACCTCCAAGGAGTTCAAAATAGGGTGGATCAAGCCCACACATTGGTGATTTCATAATTTAGACCAGAATTCATGCAGATCAATACTTTCTTTTTTGGTGGTGTGTGTTTGTTTTTGCATTAATCCAAATGTCCCTGCTGCATCTCCTCCCAGTGGCTAGAGATGCCCATCTTCCAATGAGGCACTTCAGAGGAATCAGTCTCATTGCTAAGGAGAGACAATCACAAAATTTTCATTTCACAGATAGCAAATATTGGTTTTGGCAGGAAGTGAATTTCGATTAAATATTTTTTGTTCTTTATCAAACAACTTTCAGTGTAAGTCTACTCTGCATAAAGCCAGGGGTGATAGAAAAAGCAAAAATGAATAGGGAGAGGGAATCTGCCTTCCTACAGCTTGTAAAAGAGAAAGCAAGCCCATCAACCGGCCACCTAAATGTAGGAAGAGCCAAGTGAACAGACAGCAGTCGAAGGAAGGGAGGGAAAGAAAGGAGGAGGAAGGAAGGAAGGAAGGAGGAAGGGAGGAGAGAGGATGGAAAGAAGGAAGGAAAGAAGGAAGGAAGGAAGAAGGGAGGAAGGAAGGAAGGAGAAAGAGAAAAAGGCGGGGGGAAGGAAGGAAGGAAATGGATCAAAGACCTGGAGGGCAAAGCTGTGAGGGTCTGGTGAGACCACCCAGCTATGTAATGAAAGCACCCGCATCCAAATGGCTTAACCATTGTGGCTGAAAACTGAGACCACTGAGAACTAATTATTTGTTCCAGAAAATTCCTGCTCTGGAAGATAAGCTTGTAAAGCAATAAATAACTTTACTGCCTGCTTCAAGAAATTCCTGCAAGTAATTTAACCAGTTTGCTCATCTGCATAGCCATCTCTCCTAAAAGGACAAAAGATGGCTCACCTGGGCAGTAGTTCGTGCGTCAGACAAGTGACCTTATCAGGGCTCCCCCGCAGAACCTGTCTCCTACCGTCCACCAGCCCCAACAGTTATGTCCTGAATTTACCCAACTCCGCTCAGTCACCTGCTCTCCACTTGGAAAGATCTGCAGTAAATGCTGGAGCCAGATGGCCAGGCCCCACATGCTCCTTCCTTCAGTCCCCCTCTGCGACACCATGACTGCCCACTGGTGGTGTCGATCTAATCAAAGCTGAGCTGTGCTAGATTTTCTGTGGTCCTTTGGGAGAGCTGACTCAGAGTGTATGAAATACCAGGTGGAAAATGTAGCAACAAAACATTTAAATGCAATGTTCTTTCTCATTTCTGTGTTGTTAGATGTCAGAACAATTTTAAAATTTTGAGAAAATTGTCTCCAGTGTGTATCTTCTTGGTATTCCACCTTTGCATTTCACCCTGTTTTTTCTGTCTTATGGACCTACATTTGGGGGGCTTAGATTATGCATTTCTAGATGGTGGGGATTTCCACTACCCTGCATACCTCAGGTTACAAACTTAGTTTGAATGTTCAACAGGTCAGTGACAGCTGGGGTGGAGGGCTCTCAGAGGTAAGTGTGGCTCCCTGTCCCTTTTACATGTGTTTTCCCATAGATTATGAACCCAAAGGAGCATGTCAATGGCTAGTTAGCCCAGAGGAGAAGAGGGCCTGTGGGGTTATGATCCCGGAGTGGATCCAACCAAAGGGGCCAGCCCCGTCTGGCACATGCGTCAGAGATGGCCTGGCTGCCTAAGGTTCTGGGGCTCAGCAGTGAGTGACCCCCCTGTTGGGGTACACCCTGTGCTTTGCTTAGGATGCATTCTTGAACCTGGACCACCTTGGGACATATGCAGGCACGCTAAAATTGAGGAAATAAGTAATATCCTAAACAACTGTTAAATAAATACAAGTCGCTGGACTCTACCAGTTCAAATGGTTCTGAAGGGGTCTTAAAGATGAGGTGGAGATGGGGGCTACTGAATAAAGTAGGGAGAGGTGGGAGACAGAGTGTATGTTATTATATGTACTTAATGGTATTTTCTGATTTTTTGTAATCTAAACTTATTCTAGTGATTTGCCCTGTTACTTGAGTGCCGTGTATGTCGTTTCTTTTATTTATCTTAGTGTGGGCATAATTGCATTCATTACTGAAAAGCATATTTCAAATTCTTAAAAAAACACAAAACAATGATTTTGTATGCATGGTGAAGTACTTCCGCTTAGACTCATCATGGCCTTTATATAGCTCAGATAGTTAGAGTTTTTGTGCTGGTGTGAGATCATTTGAAAGAGATGAGATACATAAAACAAAAAGAAAAATCCAATTTGAAGGACAAATAACAGTTTCCACGATGGGTGCCAAAAACTCCAAAAAAACATATAGCTTCAGCTATATTCTTAATTATGCCATGGTTTTATTGCACAGATCTTTACATTTTCCCACATGAAAAATAGTAATCATTCTTCATTTTAATGAGCCAAAATGGCTAAATCTGAGTAATTCTCATCTGTCAGTAGTTATACCAATGAGTCCAAATTTGCTACTCTCACGTTTTGCCGTACATCTTTCACAAGCATTCAGTCACCTTTAAATTACAATGAAGTTCCCAGCACAGGTTTAAGAGCTTCCTGTCCCCCACACTGAAGACCAGAGTTGCTCCATGTGCTGCTCAAGCCTTGGAGTAGCTGCATTCTTGGTATCAATCGCACTAACCACGTGATTGCCAAATCCCTGCATCCGCTCTGGCTGAATGCACGCCAGGCTATTTTCAAATGCTGCCCCGCCTTGAGTTATTGGCTCTTCAGCACCAGCCACTGCTGACCTGGGGCCTCATTCTCCAGCCTAGGCTTGGGAGCCTGCAGCTTTCTCATATGTTAAGGTCTTGGTTCTTAACAATATTAATATTTTCTAAATTCTTGGCTGGATAGATACCCAGTTCAGTAGCAGGACTCTTGCTTAACATGGAACTTCTGTACCTGTTGAGGATTTCCCTGCAGCATTTCTCCTGCCCGGGGCATCCTAATAAGGACATCAGTGAAATGGCTGTTTTAAAGTGAATTGATAGAATTTTTGTTCTTGACTTTGACTGACCTTAACATATGAGAAAGCTGATAAACATAAAATCAAAGGACTAACAGGAAACTTTATGATCTTACCTGGTCACAGTCAGGGAGGCCATAACACATTTTTCATTAGGCTTTTGCAATGGAAAACCATAAGTTGGCGGCTCACACAAAAGCATTTGTTTTCCACTGTTCTGGAGACTTCAGCCCAACATCACAATGACTGCGGATTGAGAGTCTGGGGAGGTCCCCTTCTGCCCTGTGTGCCCTTCTTATGTCCTCACATGGAAGACCAAGGCAGCCACGCGGGGCCTGTTTTATAAGGGCACTAAATTCTCCTCATGTCCATATGAAATCATCACTTCCTAGAGGCCCAAGCTGCTGACACTACCTGTTGGTGATCAGGTTTCAAAATATGACCCAGGAGATGCAAATGTTCAGGCTATAGTGAGAGCTATCTGTGTCTTCATTTCTGAGTTTCTTGAAGAAATGACTGGGGCAGGAATGTTGAGGACAAGCCTGTAACTTTCCTCACTCCAGAAAGCCAGGAAGCTCTAGAAAACTGCCAGGGTCATGTTAAAAGGGCACAAGAGCAATCACGAAGGGGCTCACACTGGTTTAGGATGGGATAATTTGAACACCAGTAAGAATAAGAACTGTAATACACAAATATGCATGAAATGTGTTCAAATTCATGAGTTAGTTCCTCAGATTATTTAAAAAAAAAAATGTCCCTCACTGTTCACCTTTAAAAGATGTCAGGAAAACAATTCATTGTACTTGAAGCTGGTAAATAAAATAGAAAAAAACCAAACAAACCCAGGCTTGTTTTAAAACTTGCTTTTAAATACATATGAGCTACACCTTGGAGTGATCAAATAGGGGATTCAGAATTACCACTCTGAGTGATGCTCAAAGCATGGCACCTAGACCAGTAGCATGAGCCCCAACTGGGGCTCGTCAGAAACACAGATGTCAGAACAAAAGCATAGGTCTAGCCATCTGCGTTATCATAGCCTTCCAGCGAGATTAGCTTCACTAAATTTAAAGACTAACTGCTCATACAACCCTCATGGGGGTACAGCAGGATTCCAAATATGGGAGCTCTCCAGGGCAAAGGACCCAGTTTCTTCAACAAGTACAAGCTTTAAAAAGAGAGACAAGAAGACTCAAGAGACCCATTAGACATGCCTCCAAATGCAAGGTATAGACTTTCTTTGACTCATAATTTGTAAAAAAAAAAAAAAAAAAGACACTGTTAGAAATCATGGCACAGTAGACTAAATTTAAACAATGATGGCACTTGATATCAAATTATAATTTATAATTCAGGTGTAACAAGGACATTGTGGTTCTGTTTAGTAGACAAGTCTTTACTCTTTTTAACTCTGAATGATGCATAGGATCTCTGGGATTTGCTTCAAAATGATCTGGGGAGTTGGGTATGGCCCCAGTGAGACTGGCCCTGTGTGGCTGGCTGGGGCAGCTGGGGTGGGGTGGAGTGGGGGTGGTGTGTGCAGGCTGTTAACCTTCTGCCTTTACATAGCAGACTCCGTCCACTCTTCTGTTTGGTAGTTCCTGAGAACTCGAGGGGAGGGCCAATTTCAGGGTTCGATTGGAGGGAAGTGAAAGATGGGAAGGGGGACACATCAGAAGCTTCCAGGGGCCCATGGAGACTTTCCACCTCAGGGTGGATGCTGTTTCCTGGTGGTGGTGAGGGACCCAATTCTTGGGAAGGGGTATGTGGATTCAAAAGACCTTTAGGATATTTTGACATCCTCCCACCCACCTTCCATGGCTGGGGTTGGGACAGAACAGTGGCCAATACTTATTGCTCAAGGAGCTGAGGAGACAAGGGAAACAGTCTCCTCCCAGGCCTCAGCCTCTTGCTCACTCCCACTTGAACAGGTCTCCTGCTTGGTCTGCCATACACCACAGACTTCTCAGGACCAGGGAAGGAGACACAAGTGCCCCTTCCCGAGCCCTGCCCAGCACCGCACACGCACTGCAAAGTGGAAGTCAGCCACCAGGCTGCCCCACTTCCAACCACTGGTGTTTTGCAAAGTAATTTTTCTAAAAGGTACAGTGGTTCATAGGAAAACAAAGTCTTAAAAGAGACAATTGCAGAGGCAGACTTTCCAGGGACAACCCAATTCTTTTGATGATCTATCTCATTTTATAATAGCAGACATATTTTTATGTGAGAAAATCAATGTTGAGATGATCCTAAGACAATTTAGTATCTCCAAAGTGAGAGAGTCTTTGAAGATCCAGACATGATAGTGTTGAGTAAGCCAGGTAAATCTCAGCTGGAAAACACGGCGTTTATACACCAATATTCATTTTAGAGTCAGGGTAAGATAAGCCAGTTGTGTCGTGTTACTTCAGAGCTGGTCTTTTGACTCAGATCCTCATCTACCCCAGGTTGGGTGAAGCTCAACAGCCCATGGAGTCGACCCATGGAGTGGACCCAACCTGGGCCTGACCCCGGAATAAAGACAGTGTAATTCCAAATCACGTTCAGTCATAAGAATGGGGTCAAAATTGGAGTGGGCTGCACTCTGTATATGTATCATGTCAAAATACACTCTACTACCGTGTACATCTAAAAACAATAAAAAAGTGCAAATAAAATATCCCTTTTTTCTTAATAAAAAAAAAAAGACTTGTAGATCAATGAGTAAATTCTAATTAACATCTTTTTAGCTGGATGCCCTATTTCAAAAGGTGGAATATAATTCTCCAAGATCTTGAAAACCATAAACCAAAACAGATTCATGGTTTGCTGCTTAATTCTGTGAGCATGAACTGTGGAGTTCTGCAGAAAACCTGAGACTCTCTCTGACTCTCATCATTCCCTTTTTCTTGAAAATGTCATTCTGAGTGTGGAGGGCACAGGGCATATCTAGTTCCTCGAATATGTATTCCATTTTAGATCCACTTTAAAATTTCAGGACAAGTGAGAAAAACATTTATACGGATATCTCTTGATGTTTAAGGCAAACAAAGTTATAATCTAAAATGAAAATGCTTAGGACAAAAAGCCTGTCTTGGGACAAGAAATTAAGAACACAAAGGAGTGATAATATCAAGGTCTAGCAACAGGTATATGTGTTTTTCTTAGAGGTGTTGATGCCCAATTATTCCCAGAGGGGTTTCTTACTTAGGAGAGACTCAGGAGATGTTCAACGCTTACAATTTTCTTTCCCTTAAAAAAAAAAGTGTTTTCAAAAATGAAAGCAATTCTCTTCCATGGCCATTGTGAAATGTGAAAAGTGTAAATTAGCATTTCCACCACCCGGAGATGGCTATGATGAATACGTTTTTGTGGCCAGTCTCCTGCTAACTCTCGCTGTACACATGCACATGCACAGTTCTGAATATGTGACATCATACTAGGCATGAAATCCTGCAACATGCTTTCCCACCTAACAATGTGAATGGATAACTTCTCATATGGAATAAGGTAGATGTACATCTTCATTGTAACAGCTGCACATCTTTCCATCTTAGGACACTGGCCTTTAATGAAACTGCTAATGATGATACTTGCGTTAGCCAGTCACCTCTATGTACATGTATGTAAACCATTCAGGCGAACTAAGCAGGACATTCCCCAAGTGCAGCCCCAACTAGGTGAAAGTATTAGTGCATTGAAATTTTGATAAGCCCTGCTGAAACGCTCCTCAGAATTTGTCCATGAGCTCAGGCCACCAGCAAGGGTGAGATCAGTCTCTCCCACCTTCCCCAAACATCGGAGACTGGCAGATGCCACAAATTTCCCCTCCTTAGCTGTATATATTTTCATCTCTTTTTCCTTCCTGAGATGAAGCTTGGCATCTCTCCACACCAAGAGAAATGAGGACAGTTTTTGCATTTCACCTTAATCAGATCAAATTAGGACAGGTGGCAACCCTGCAGGCAAGATAATTATGAAAAATGTCTGTGCTCAGTACAGGCTGTCCTTCCAGCTTCCCACTCAAATAGGGCACCAGAGCCCACCCTGGTGACTCACAAAGCCGTCACCACATGCTATGTATATCATGGTGTAGCAAAATCTGAGATTAGACATAGTTTAAAATGCATGAAAATCTACTTTGTCAGATCAGCTAGTTTAATATTAGTTCTATTACAATCTTCACATCCCAAATTGGGGGGAAAAAGGCAAAACAAAACTAAGCCCTATGGCTGGCCCATTACCAGAAAAAAAATGCTTTATATCCCCTTCATGCTTTGCCAGCCAAAAGTAAAATGAGATGATGTGGAGGATTCCCTAGTTTTATTGTAAGAGAGTAACTATCCTACCCAACAGAATATGTGCAGTGAATATCTGTTTGAACAGATTTGAGGTAAGCTGAAGGTGATCCACAATTCTTTTCTACATTAGGGGGATTCTACATCCGGCTTCAGTTAGGATATTGCTTCTCAGAAGACATCCCAAGCCCCTCAGCAACAAATGTTACTCTGAAACTGTTCTCAGCAACAATTTCAGTATGTGTCTCTGTGCAGTGATGTCTCAACGTCAAAATGACACCATCACTCAAACAAATCCAGCAGCACAGGCTGGGCTGCTGGGGTTGCCTCATTAGCAATGCTATGTCATTTCATCAGGAATGCATGGTTTCCCATCCCTCCCCACGTCAACAAGGGATTTTCTGTTTGTATGAAGCCAAATTTGCTATTTAGAGAGAAACTCAACCCAACACTTTAGAATTTGGTTCTATTTCTTCCAACATTTAAATTGAATGAAAGAAAGGGAAGCGGGGAAGGAGGGAGGGAGGCAGCCTGATGATCTGATTTTCCTGCTTCATCTGAAGCTCGTCTTTTCTGGGGGGTGTCTGGGAGGAAGCCCTGAAGTGTGCATTTTCTGCACTAACCTCTTTCTGAAGCACAAGCACCTTCGGGTGCTTCCTGACAGCTCAGAGAAAACAGTGTACAAAACACATGATGCGCAAGATTTTGTTGACCTATTAGGGTCATGTTTGTGAGCCTGAGTTTTCTTGTATTCCAGAAAAATGGCCCTGTGCTGGCTCAGTAGAGCATCCCGGCATTCTGTGGGTGACGATTGGGTCTTACTGTGGAAGCATTCCACCAATGTCAAAATAACCAGATAAAAAATAATCAGCATTAGTAGAGGGGGTCTTAGGAATGGAAGTCGGCTTTTGCGCATGCAGGAGCACTCTCCATACCTTCAACCCCTCCCTTCCATCTTTCCCCATTCTATGGTAATGGACTGTGTGCTTGACAGAGAGCACCTCATTGTTTGTAACTTTGGGCCTGATTGGTCCAGGAGTGTATATAAGCTTCTGTATTTTCTGGAATAAATGGTGTCTCTGCATCTCGCTCCCACAGAGCAGTTTTTACCTACACCCCGGGGTCTGGGTGCAGTGACTCCGTGGGCCGTCACCCAAATCCTGGGAGACCCCATTTCATCTTACCCCCTCTTTCTTTGTCTCTCAGGACCCCAAGTCTTCGAGTGGACCCACACAGCATGACTTTAAAGCAATATGCACACAGATATGTTGCACCAAAAAGAGAAAACCCAAGATTCTATGTTGAAATCAAAACAGTCTGTTGTATTCACCTCTCAAATTTTGTGTCCATACCAAAAGTGAGGTTTTAAAATGCATCCAGATCAGGGCTAGTTTTTAAAAGGATAGTTTTTCTTTTGCTTTTCTTTCTGACATCCAGGTATTGAACAGGAATGAAACCTTTCTCTATCAGACAGTGACAATTAAATAGCTTCAAACTGTAGCTCAAACTAGCTAAGAATTGTTCCTTCCCAGAGTGGGTACAACAACATTTCAAGACACAAAGAAACAGCATTTCAGGCTTTGTCAGGAAGGGTGGACAGATGCTTTAGCCCTTCCGCAGCAGCCCTGAAACTGGACTAAGCAGGTATTCCATTCCACCCCTCCTGTGCTCTTTTCCTCCAAAGCTGCCTTTGACCCTGGACCTGCAGCCTTGGCACAGAAGTGTCCAGTGGCACTCAACATGTATCACAACCAGGGTTTCCTACCTGGCTCTGCTGCCCTGCACACACTCCCTTACGATTTCCTGTCTCTTAGGGTGGATTTGGCAGGAGGGCCTTTTGGATTGTTCCCTCAACACACACTTCTGTGCCTTGGGTTTGGTCACAGATATTGTCATGGCAAAATCTGGGCCAGTACACTGGGGGCCTCAGCTCCCCTCTGGGTGCACGTGCTTGTCATCACTCCAGCTGCCTTGGTGACCTGCCCAGGTGTGGCAACTGGATGACCCCAGTCCTCAGAACGGAAGCGCTTGACCCACGCTAGCGGGTTAAACTTCACCTCTAAATGGGACTTTGTAAAATGAATAAGTAAATGAGACTAATAAAAAAATCCCAGAGACTAAAATCTTTCATTTTCTCTTTGCATTCTGCTATTTCCGCTGAAAAAAATTTCTCCACTGTGCCTCCCTGCACACAATGCCCCACATCCTTTGTTGAATAGCAGGGTTCCAGTATTTGCTAGCGTATGATATTCTAGAGGGAAGACATCCTTCTCATTATGGTTTATAACAGAGAAATAAAACTCCTTAAATTAGATCTAAAGTCATCCTAGTAGCACTTTATATGAAATGTCCCTGGAGAATTACTCCAGATTGCCTTTCTGCAAAGCGCTTCACACATGGCCTGCAGAGGACTCGTCCTTGCAAAGCCCCTTCATCCCTCCTTGATGCCCTGGCCTCCTGGATCTGGAGCAGCGATTGCCAATGATGAACGAGTGGTCTCTCTGGCTGGTCTTGTGTGCACACGAGCAACCTACTCAATGAGACCATGCTCCCCTTCCAAGGCTGTGATTTAAATTTATAGGTGGGGCCACTGGGTTAACTTCCACTGCCTTATTCAGTACACTTACCAGTATTCAAGGTCCTTCAAAAGCTCTGCTATCCAAACTCACTGATCCAAATCAGTTTATAAAAACACTCTCAGATTAACAAATCAATGATACTTATGCACCACAAAATTGGCTACCACTTAAAGGCTTTATCCTGACTAGATTTATAGCCTGCATAAATCCTGTTCTGATGTTATTTAGATGGAAGACAAGCAAGACATGCTGCTGCTGTCTATTTGTGACCAAAAAAAGGAAAGAAATCCTTATTACTGATGTATAGCAGCCTGTGTTCAAAAGCTGTAAGAAGAAACAATGAGAATACAATTGTCCAATTCTTATGTTTTCATTGAAATATATTTAGGAAACTTTAGGGGACATAATAAGGATGCTAGTAAAATGACTTAAAAATTAAAGTGTCATTATGTGTTTGTATAACGGATAATTTCAGAAACAAAAAACAATCAAAGTCTTTTATCACTTTTACAACTAAAAATAAAACAAAACTTGTTTCAAATAAAAATTATCCTCCCAAGTACTTTTAAGCTAATAGGAGGCAAGAATGAAAAATACAAGTTGGATCATTTTTATGAAAAAAATAAATGCTATTCAAGTATCAGCTCTATTCCATTTTCTTTCGAGGGAGTTTCTGACACATACACTCCACTGTTCCTAATACGTTCAGAGCCCTGAATTCTAGCAGTAGCATCCAATATATTCTTAAAATCTCTTCATTTAAGCTGATGGTGAGAATTACTTCAAATGCTTCAAGAATGATGTAACACCAAAGGGTTTACTTGGAATTCCTAATGAAACTTTTGTTCTTGGTCTGTTTCAAGATGGTGGAAAAGAGCAGGTTGCTTTCCTGGCTGTTCCATGGCATGAAACCAAGAAAGCAGACAAGCAGGTTCTCAGCAAGGTGGGTGAACAGAAAATAAGGGGGGGTGACTTCACTAGAATTTAACACTGGACACTCAAAGCAGATCTTGGACATGGGAAGTTGGATATAATAAAAGAAGGAAGATGAGTTCAAAGCCAGCTTCAGCAAGGGTGAGGTGCTAAGCAACTCAGTGAGACCCTGTCTCTACATAAAACACAAAATAGGGCTGGGGATGTGGCTCAGTGGTTGAGTACCCCTGAGTTCAAGCCCTGGTAACAAAATAAAATCAAATAAAATAAAAATAAAATAAGGAAGAAATCTCTAGTGCTGCTGCTGCAGCCAGAGGCACCAGCCAGGGTGGTCTCTCCCCAGGCACAGTAGAAGGATAAGGAAATTAAAGGAACCTGCATTTTTTGGAGGATAGAGGCGTGTCGGGGCACAGATAATTTAAAGATCAAAGACACTGGCAGATTAAACTGAAAGGCACACTGCACAGTATCCTTGTATGGGAAAGAAGCTGCTTCTCTCCCGGCTGCTTACAGAAGTCTAAGGAAGGAACCATTTTGCAGCCATTTCACAGGGGCTGGCAGCTGGGGGATCTGACTCCTGGAAAACCAGCATATGGCCCAAAATACAGGCCTGGCAAACCCATCTTGAAACAGACCAAGAACTAAAATTTCATCAGAAATTCCAAGTAAAGCCTTTGGTGTTACATCATGGCATAGAGTGTGATTAAATAATGAGGAGAAAGTCAAATGTGGAGAGAGGTTTACACAGGGGAATACTTGTCATGGAAACCCACCAAGCTCTTCCCCTACCTCTCCAACCTGGCTGCTTGCAGGACTGGCTGGTAGAGAAGAACCTGAGGAATTTGAAAGAGTAGAGTCAAGAAAGATTGAATTTGGAGACTAAACCCAAGACCAGGAAATGTGCAGTCCACAAGTGACACAGTGAACTAAGAATTGGCTCCTCCACCACATAAGTGGAACCTAGGAGAGATGCATGGGGTGCAGTCTTCTAGCACAGACAGGAAATTGCTAGGCCCTGGAGGGGCACTGATTTAAAATCTCCAGACCAAATGGCATTCAGCAAAGAGCCTGGAGTCTACCTGAGCCTAAGCCCCACCACCAGGAGTTCTGTCTATGGGATTACCTCTCTCACCCTAGCGACCCCACCCTGAGGGTGCAGCAAGCATCACACTCCAGATGACCCCAGCTAACCACTGAAAAGGAAAACTGAAAATCTTTTGAACTCCAATGGAAATCATTCTGTAACTTTTCATTGAGATCTTTTTTTCCTTTTTTCTTTTCTCTATTTAATAGTGACCTTAAAGGTTCATGGACATGCATATTCATATTTATTTTTTTTCTCATTTATAGCTTTTGTGAAACCAGTTATTTTTCATAGATCAGTTTTTTGAGAACTAGGATATTTGATCAGTATATTTCAGTTTTGTTTTGTAATTTTTAATTATTGAATTTTTACTTTTTATATATATATATATATTTCTCTCACTTATCTGTTTCTCTTGATTATCTTTCTATTTTAATCTGTTAACAGCCAATCTCTATTGTTCTCTTTTACTCTTCCTTTAGTTTTTTACTTCTATCTTCTTTCATCCTCCCTCATAATCATCACATGCTATATCACTTCTATTCTTTCCCCATCTACCATTTAAAATTTTAAACCTTTTTGCAAACATATTATTTTTATTGTAGGCAATAACTGATCATATCATTTCTATTTATTGTGACAATATTATAGACATCCTAGCAGAAACTGTTTGGTTTAATGCTGTATATTGTTTGTATTGGCTGTTTTTATTTGTTTCCCCCTAACCAGTAAGGTACTGGAAACCTACAGGGACACTATAAGTCTATAGGGTAGAAACTCTACTGTCTTAGATCCATAATCTTAGATAGGCAGACACACAAACAACATGAAAAAGCAAAGGAAAAAAATCACCCCAAGCAAACCAAGATACTCCAATTATAGAATCCATCGACACCACAGTGGAAGAAATGTCAGAGAAGGAATTTAGAATGTACATAGTTAAATTATCTGCGAGGTAAAGGATGCAGTAAGGAGTGAAATCAGAGAGAAAATACAGTAAGTGAAAGATCACTAAATAAAAAGAGATTCTGAAAAAAATCAAGCAGAAATCCTCAAAATGAAGGAATCAATAAACTAAATTAAAAATTCAATGGAAAGCATCACCAACAGTCTAGACCATTTGGAAGACAGAGTTTCAAGCAATGAAGACAAAATAAATGATCTTGAAAATAAAGTTGACCTGGAGAAAACATGTTAAGAGACTACACACAGAACTTCCAAGAAATATGGGTTAACCTGAAAAGACCAAACTTAAAAATTATTGGAATTGATGAAGGCTTGGAGATACAAACCAAAGGACTGCACAATCTTTACAATGAAATAATATCAGACAGTTTCCCAAACCTAAAGAATAAATGGAAAATCAGATACAAGGGGCTTACAGGATTCCAAATATACAAAATTACAACAGACCAACATCAAGGCACATTGTTATGAAATGCCTAACGTACAGATTGATAGAACTTTAAAGACTGCCAGAGGAAAATGATGTCACATTTAGAGGGAAACCAATCTGGAACTCAGTTGATTTCTCAAAACATACCCTCAAAGCTAGAAGGTTTTGGAATAATATACATCAAGCTCTTAAAGAAAATAGATGCCAGCTAAGAATACTATACCCAGCAAAATTTAGCTTCAGAATTGATGATGAAATAAAAACCTTCCATGAATAAATAAAAGTTAAAAGAATTCACAACTTGAGAGTCTGCATTATAAAACATACTCAAAATATTTCATGAAGAAAAAATGAAAACTAAAAGTGAAAACCAGCAAAAGAAGGAATTATACTAGAAGAATAATCAATCAAAAGAGAAATTAATTCAAATTAAAAAACAGATATATACCAAAATGAGAGGGAACAAAAATCATTTCTCAATAACAACATTGAATGTAAATGGACTAAACTCATCAATCAAAAGAGACATAGACTGGCAGTTTAGAATTTTAAAAAAACACTCAACAATATTCTGTCTCCAAGAGACTCATCTCATAGGCAAATGCATCCACAAACTGAAGGCAAAAGGATGGGGAAGACATCATTCACATGGATCTCACAAACAAGCAGGGGTTTCTATCCTCATATCAAGCTCAAATTAATCAGAAGGGACAAAAAAGGGCATTTCATACTGCTTAAGGAAATTTTACATCATCAAAACATAATATAAATATTTATACCCCCCAAATAATGAGGCTTCTATGTACATCAGAGTAATTATTCTCAATTTCAAGAATCAAATAGACTACAATACAATAATACTGGGTGATTTTAACATGCCTCTCTCTACACCAGATAGATCTTAAAAAGAAAAAACCTAAATAAAGTAGCTATAGAACTAAAAATTATAATTGATAATTTAGACTTAACAGAAATACATAGAATATTTCATTCACTAATGACTGAATACATTTTCTTTTCAGTAACACACAGATCCTTCTCCAACATACACTATATCTTTGAACACAAAGTAACTCTTAGCAAAAAATAGAGAGAGAGAGAGAGGTATAATACCTTGCATTCTATCAGATCATAATGGAATAAAACTAGAAAGCAATGATAAAATAAAAAATAGAAGCTACTCTAATACCTAGAGACTAAAGAATACACTATTGAATGATGAATGGATAGCAGAAGAAATCAGGGATGAAATAAAAAAAACACTAAATGAGAATAGTGATACAACATGTCAAAATCTCTGAGAGACTATGAAGGCAGTTCTAAGTGGAAAGTTCATTGCATTGAGTTCATTCATTAAAATAGAAATCACCAAATAAATAGCATGCATTACATCTTAAAGCCCTAGAAAAAGAACATCAAAATCAGTATGACAGGAAATAATTAAAATAAGAGCTGAAAGCAATGAAATCAAAAACAAAAAATCCAAAATATTGATGAAACAAAAAGGTTATTCTTAGAAAAAATTAATAAAGTCAATAATTCCTTAGCCAAGCTAATGAACAGAAAGAGAAAGAAAACTCAATTAACTTAAATTTGTGATGTAAAAGGAAATATCAGCATGGACACTACTGAAATACAGATGATAACCAGAAGCTATTTTGAAAATTTATACTCTAATAATATAGAAAATCTTGAAGAAATCAATAAATTTCTAGAGACATATGTCCTACCCAAATTGAATCAGGAGGAAATAAAAAATTTAAACTGATCATTTTAATGCAATGGATTTAAACACACCATCAAAAGCCTATAAACAAAGAAAATCCCAGGACCAGATGGATTCTCAGCCAAGTTCCACCAGACTTTCAAAGAAGAAATAACACCAATTCTCCTCAAATTATTCCATGAAATAGAAAAAGGAAGGAACCCTTCCAAACTCATACTATGAAGGTAGTATCATCCTGATACTAAAATCAGACAAGACACATCAAGGAAAGGAAACTTCAGACCAGTATCCCTCATGAACATAGATGCAAAAATTCTTAATAAAATACTGGCAAATTATACATAAAAACATATTAAAAAGATAGTGCATCATGATCAAGTGGGTTCATCTCAGGGATTCAAGATTGGTTCAACATATGGAAATCAATAAATGTAATTCACCACATCAAAAGACCTAAAGACAAGAACCACACGATTATCTCAATTGATGCAGAAAAAGCGTTTCATGAAATATAGCATCACTCATGTTCAAAACACCAGAAAAACTTGTAGAAACATACCTCAATATTGTAAAAGCTACAGATGTTAAATCCAAGTTCAACATCATTCTAAATAGAGAAAAATTGAAAGTTTTCCCTCTAAAAACTAGAACAAGACAAGAATGCCCTGTTTTAACACTTCTATTCAACATAGTCCTTGAAATCCTAGCCAGAAAAATTAGAAGAAATAAATTAAAGAGATTAAAATAGGAAAAGAATTAAAACTATCCCTATTTGACAATAACATGATTCTACATTTAGAACACCCAAAAAAACTCCACCAGAAAACATTTAGAACTCATAAACTAATTCCACCAAGTAGCAGGATATAAAATGAACACCTCTAAATCAATTGAGTTCCTGAACATCAGTGATGAATCAATTGAAAGAGAAATTAGAAAACTCTCCCATTCAAAATTACCTCAAAAAAAAAAAATGAGAATCACTCTAACAAAAGAGGTGAAAGACCTCTATACTAAAAACTACAGAACATTAAAGAAAGAAATTGAAGAAGATCTTAGAAGATAGAAAGATCTCCCATGTTCTTGGATAGGCAGAATTAATATTGTCAAAATGGCCATACTACCAAAAGTGCTACACAGATTTAGTGTAATTCCTATTAAAATTCCAATGACATTCTTCATAGAAATAAAAAAAGCAGTCATAAAATTCATTTGGAAATATGAGGCTCATAATAGTCAAAACAATCCTCAGCAATTAAAGTGAAGCAGGAAACTTAATAAGACCTTAAATTATACTACAGAGCTGTAGTAATAAAAACAGCATGGTATTGACACCAAAACAAACATGAAGACCAATGGTACAGAATAGAAGACACAGAGACAAACCCACATAAATAAAGTTATTTCATCCTGCACAAAGGCACCGTAAACATACATTGGGGAAAAGATAGCCTCTTCAACAAATGTTGAAATCTACATGTAGAAAAATAAAATTAAATGCCTATCTCTCATCCCAATAAAATTCAATGCAAAGTAGATCAAGGACCTAGGCATTAGTCCAGAGACCTACTAGAAGAAAACATAGGCTCAAATCTTTATCATGTTGGCTAGTAACTGAATTCCTCAACAAGACTCCTAAAGCACAAGAAGTAAAATCAAGAATCAATAATGTGATAGTATGAAACTAAAAAGCTTCTTCACAGCAAAGCAAATAATCAAGAATGTAAACAGAGGGCCTACAGAAAATCTTTGCTACTTGCACCTCAGATAGGTCATTAATATCCAAGATATATAAAGAACAGAAAAACCACCACCAAAAAACCAAATAACCCCATCAATAAAGGGCAAAGGAACTGAACAGATACTTTACAGAAGAAATATGAATCATTAACAAATATATGCAAAAATGTTCAACTTCTCTAGCAATTAGAGAAATACAAATTAAAACAACAGTGAGATTTCATCTCATTCCAGTTAGAATGACAATTATCAAGAATACAAATAACAAGAAATGTTGGCAAAGATGTGAGAAAATGTTCACTCATACTTTGCCAGTGGTACTGCAAATTGGTGTGACCACTCTGGAAAGCAGTATGGAGATTCCTCAGAAAACTTGGAACAGAACCACTATTTGACCCATATCCCACTCCTTGGCATATACCCAAAGGACTTAAAAGCAGTGTACTATAGAGATGCAGGCACGTCAATGTTTACAGAAGCTCAATTCACAATAGCTAAGCTATGGAAACAACCTAGGTGCCCTTCAACAGATGAATGGATAAAGAAAATATGGTATGTATATGCAATGGAATATTACTCAGCCATAAAGAAGAATGACTGACTTTTGCCAGTAAATGGAAGGAACTGGAGAATATCATGCTAAGTGAAATAAGCCAATCTCAAATCCAAAGGCTGAATGTTCTCTTTGATATGCAGATGCTAATTCACAATAAATGGGGTGTGGGGGTGTAGGAGCACTTTCCAATACCTTCAACCCCTCCCTTCCATTTTTCCCCATTCTATGCTAATAGACTGTGCTCTTGACACACTCTAGAGTACTCCTTTGCTTGTAACCTTTGGACCTGATTGGTCCAAGACTGTATTTAAGCTTCTGTACTTTCTGGAATAAACAGTGTTTTCTGCATCTTGCTTCAGTGTTTCTGCATCTCACTGGGGTAGAGCAGATTTTTTATCTACACCCCGGGATCTGGGGAGAGTGGCCCCACAGATCGCCACCATCCAGACAGACCGCATATCGTCTTCCTCCCTGAAGACCCCTTTCCTTGTCTCTCTGGACCCCAACTCGTGGAGCAGGCCCATGTGGTGCGAACCCCTTAAGGCTATATGGGGGAGGGAAGAACAGAAGTTTGCTGGATTAGACAAAGGAAAATGAAGGGAAGGGAGGGAGGGAGTATGGGAATAGGAAAGACAGTAGAATGAAGAGTTCCTAACTTTCCTATGTTCATATATGAATATATGACCAGAGTAACTCCACATCATGTACAACCACAAGAATGGGAAGTTATTCTCCACGTATGTATAATGCATCAAAACACACTCTACTGTCATGTATAACTAAAAAGACCAAATTAAAAAAAGAAATTGAAAATATGTATAACATTTTCATTAGCATGGTAATTGATGAAGATATTGAAACCATCAAGGCCCCTACTATAAGTGGAAAGTCATATCATATTACATATTTAAATTATCAAAAAATAATTTTAGTTCTTATGATTGATATAGAAATTCTATAAATATTAATAAGAGCATATCAATACACATTTTTAGGTTTAAAGTTCTCTATTCTATAGGTATAAATAATAGTTATACAGTTATTTTGACATACCCTATGACTCAATAAATAAATATGGAACAGTTTAGGAATGTTCCCAACCAGCAAGATGGCATCTCCATATCGTTCCCGTTGTTTTGATGAAGGGAGGAGTGGAGGGAGGCGGGGGGAGAGGAACTGCGAGTGGTGGGGGTGGGAGGGGACAGTGAATGCACACGCTCAAGCCCAGGACATAGCTCTGGTGGGCCACCAGCGGGTTTCAGGGTTCCCTGTTGATCAGAGTAAACAGAAGCACATCAAAATCCACAAAGTAACGCCAAATCAGTTCTTGAGAGAAGAAAAGGACCTATTTTGATAGAAGCCTGGGATGGCTAGGCTTAGCAAGTTACGCAGGACACCTCAAACTAAGTTTCAGATAAACTTGAGTTTGAGATAAACAGTCAGTTAAGTTTTTTAGTCTGTGTCCCAGATATTCTTGTTTTTCTATAATTCAAAAGTAACTGGGCAACCTCCAGTTTATCTGGCATCCTGACCAATTCAAGATTTAAACATATTTGTAACAGAAGGTCAACTTACGGCACTTGTGTCTTGATTTCTTATGGAATCACTAGAATGAGTTGAATGAGGAGTAGGATATTCCCTAGAAACCACAGCCTTGACCTTAGCCTCAGGATAGTCTACTACATGCTATGAAAAAGCCTTTACTGAGCTAGGCCATATATTTTGTATTGTACCACACACTACAAAGGAGCAGGGGAAGGGGGAGAGACACAGAGGCCAGGAGTGCCCTGGAGATCGTGCATGGCACAGGCAGGACCTCCACACCTCAGAAAGCCTGGCTCTAACTCGGTTCTCTCAGAGATGCCCAGCTTACGCTACTCGAAGGCTTTAGTTAAGTGGAAAAGCAGAGTTCATGTCAGATAAGTCTAATGTCCAATCAAACATTATCAAATGTGAGAATTATCTACATTTCAACAGCAGAAGTTTGGAAGAAAACATGGATATTTATTTCATGTCAAAAAAGCTTGGTAACATTTGATTTTCCTCTTCAGGTAGTCAGTTCATGGCCCTGGTTTTCAAAAGGCGTGACATGTAGGAAAGAGGTAACTAGGTAATCCGCACACCCAAAGCCATCTCGCTGGTGTCATGGCTGAAGGCTCGCTTCTTCCCATGACTGCCTGCAGACATCTCTTTTCTCATTCTCAGACACCAAGAAGCCAATATTCTCTTTACCTGTGCATATGTTTTCTGCTGAATTTCCTTTAAATGGCAATGTGATTGAAGAGGATTCATTTCTGAAGAGTAATTGTGATTTTATTTGGGCTTCATTTTTTGTCTAAGTAAATACATATCCTAATCTCAGCTTCATTGAGAGAAACCTGGCAGCCACCACACAGACCTAGTGGTCAGAGTCCCCATCGCCAGCATTGGGAGATGACGTTGGGTGCCTCTTGACAGGGCATGGATCCATGTCCATGACACTCTTGCCAGAAACGCATAGCTTGAGTCGCAGCATGAGCAATCAGACAAACCCAAAGTGAAGGACAAAATAACTGGCTGGTAATTGTCCAAATTGTTACTATTATAAGATGAAAAGGACTAAGGGACTGATCCTGGTGAGAAGGGCTAGAGGATCAGAAACTGCACACAGCACGAAAACTGACGTTCGTTTCTCTCATTAGGTACATACTTAAGAAATCTAATTAAGGTCTGTATATTAGATAAGAGGATGGCATCAATACTAGTTTCCTGATTGTGATAATTGTGCTATGGTTGTGTAACAGTTTACCCTTTGCTATGGTTTGAATATGAGTTATCCCCAGAAAAGCTCATGTGTTGGTGCATCAAGAACAAGAGGTGAAAAAATTAGATTATGAGAGCCAAAACCTAATCTGTGGATTAATCCACTTGTGGATTCATAGTTTGAATGGATTGCTGGGTAGTAACTGTACGCAGTGGGCTGTGGCTGAAGGAAGTGGGTCACTGGAGGCACGCCCGTGGGGGTATTTTGTGCCTGGCTCCTCATCCCGTCTCTGCTTCTCAGCTGCCAGGAGCTGAGCAGCTTTCCTCCACCGTGTCCTTCCACCACAATGCTCAGCTTCACCTCAGGCCAAGACAAAATTGGCCATGGACTGAACCCTCTGAAACCCAACTGTGAACCCCAACTCCATTTTCCTCCTCTAAGTTGTTCTTGCCAAGTGTTTGGGTCACAGATAAGAAAAGCTGACTAACCCACACGCTTGCATGGAGGACACCTTCAGAAGTTTTTAGAAGCGAAGAATCCTGTTGTGAACTTACTTCCAGGGGCACGGGGGACAGTCTGGGTATACACATGTGTGTACGGCGGAGACAACAAATGGGCGTCCAGTGGAAGACTCTGTGGAACTTCTCTTCCAGTCTCTTCTTGCAGCTTTTCCCAGAAGACTGAAATAATGTCAGGATAAACAGCTAGAAGAAAGAACATTTCCTCTGCAAAAGGTGGTTCAGTTCCATCTGGAAAGCAGTCAGCTGGCCCCAAAGAGGACGCCATGGGGGTGCCACCCCAAGAGCCTGGCGAGCTGTCTGTGTGTCCCCGCAGGAGTGCAGGATGGCTCCCCCGTCTGTGGTTCTCAGAGTGCTTCTGTGTTTTTTGCTTTTTCAGCAGAGAAAATTTGAGTTTCTATAACACCCACAGACCATTTGGACTATATCTAATCAAGCCAGAGCCGAACAAAGCAATGTTTCAAAATGCTAATGGTGAGGGTGGTTCTCTTTTTGATTGCTACTGAATCTAATTGAACAGCGTTAGGAATCGACTCAGATGGCACACTCAATCACCTGGCTCTGCAATAACTCTGCACATCCTATTCCACATTATTTTTCTCCAACTATAAAATATTCTAATGGAGAATAAACAAAGGAATAATGCCATTTTTGCCTGACTTTTTACAAGGTAATCCCACTTTTTTTTCCTATCAAGGTATTGAATAGGCAATACTTTTTAAAGGAACAGGGCCTTGACTGTACCTTGGAGCAATGTTCTGAGATTACAGCATGTAGGATTATTTTGGAGATAAAGGAAATAATAGCTACCTTAAAGATTGAGAACCAGAATGTAAAGAAACAATACGTTGATCTTTTTTTGCTAAAGAGGCCATTAATGTTGGTGAATTTTAACATTATTTTATGCCCACAGTCAGCCCTCACAGCATTTACATTGTATCAGGTATTTTAAATAAACTAGAGATGATTTAAAGTATACGGGAGGACTGCATAGGTTAGATGTAAACATGACACCATTTTACATAAGTGACTTGAACACCTGCAGACTTTAGTGTCCTGGAACAAGGCTCAGAGTTATGGAGACAGCCATCTACAGACTGTGGAGCAAGGTCAAGTGGGGAGGTGCTGAGGAGGGAGCAGGGGGCAGAAGATCAGCCCAGGCCTGCTGGAGGAGGTGTCTAGAGTGGAGTCAAGGGAGGCCAGGAATGCACCAACAAGATGCGTGGGCAGAGCGGCGGGCCGTGTGCACAGATGTGGTGCAGGGGAGGCTGAAGTGGGAGATTTGCAGGAAGACTGGGAGTCGAGTCTGGGGTTGGCCAGTAGCCAGGTCAGGACCAGCATGCGTTCTGCAGCCTGAGATGAAGGGTTGAGGTTTAATACCACGAGTAGGGGTAGGCACTGGAGGATGTCACGTATCTCAGGGACGTGGCTCCTGCATATTTTATAAATAAGTTTACTTAGAAATGTTTTGTTTTATAGAAGAGCTGGGCAGACAGTACTGGGAGTTCTCAGAGACCTCCACCCAGCTTCCCTGCATGGTAACTGTGGTGCCTGTCTCAGAGTCTATAGGGTTCACAAGGGTTTTGCCCCTTACTGTGGAAAACAGTTATGAACTGATCATAGTGACGGCGTTTATCAAGCATTAGTGTGTCCAGGGGCCGTCGCGAGGGCTTTAGGTGTATCAACACACGGGTCCTCACACAATCACCCTGAGTATGGGGAAGTGTTTTTCTCTTAGCCTGTTTCACAGATGAAGACACAGGGCACAGAGATGAGAAGGAAGCTGCCCTGTGTCACACAGCCAGTTGTAGAAGAGGCTGATTTCCAGGCTCATGCTGTGCAGTTTCCAGCCTGACCTCTGGGAATGGCAGGAGGAGCTAATCTGGAAGTGGGGAGCCCAGTTAGAGAGCCACCCTGAGATCAGGGGAGAAGGAATGGGATCCAGGGTGGGGTGGGATTGAGGTAACAGCCACTGTTGGGGTGCGCGTTGGGGAGAGGAGGAGAGCGGATCAAAGGGACCTCTATGTTGATGTCCTGAGCAGCTGGCTGAATGGTGAGTGCTCCTTTTACTGAGAGGAGGAGGATTAGGAATAGCAGGCAGGAGGGTGTAACAGCTTTGCTTTGGGTGCACTAATGTTGTGGGATCTGTGAAGCACCCAGCTGCAGCTAAGAGGAGAAAGTGAGTGTTTGGAGAGGAGAGAGTGACCAGCCAGGGCCCACTGGTAAGTGGAGAGGTGAGAGTTCAGGTAAGTGGAGGTGAAGGGATTGACCACTAGACCTCATCCCACATTTACTTTAAACCAATGTGAAACTTTGCAAGAAGTGAAAAATAACAAGGACTGGTTCTCCAATCTTCTGCCCTCAGCCTGTCCCTCCTCTCTGGATTCCTGTCCCAGCCCTGTCTTATAAAGGGAGGGACAAGAAGAGTGAGAGGGAGAGAAAGCAGGAGAGGGAGATGCAGGCTGGGTGTTCTGGTTTGGATGTGAGGTGTCCCCCAAAAGCTCACGAGAGACAATGCGAGAAGGTTTGGAGGAGAAATGACTGGGTTGTGAGAGTTTTAACCTCATCAGTGAATGATGCCCTGATGGGACGGAGGGGTGACTGAAGGCAGGTAGGGAGTGGCTGGAGATTGGCCATTGGGCGCGTGGCTTTGGGGTACATATTTGTATCTGGTGAGTGGAGTCTCTCTACTTGCTGATCATCAGGTGAGTAGCTTCCCTCCACTACTCTCTTCCACCATGAGGTTCTGCCTCACCTTGAGTTTCAAGGAATGGAACCAGCCTTTCATGGACTGAGACTCTGAAACTGTGAGCCCTCAAACTTTTCTTCCCCTACAATTGTTCTGGTCGGGTCTTCTAGTCACAGTAGTGAAAAGCAGATGGAAACCCTGGGGGAAGACACCAGTCAGGCAGAGGGAAGGATGGCTTTGCAGGTGAGCTGAATGCCATGCCAAGACCATCACTGAACCACACCAACTACTTTATGTTATACTAAACAGAGGACCAGGGCAAGAGGCATGGACATGGCGGCCAGGACCCGCCCCCCGCCTAACAGCTTACCTCATTTCCTTCCTGCATCCACATATACATAAAAGGCAATGATATATTTTGCCTCAGATTGTTATTAGAATTCAGCCAAATCATTGTTTTTTTTTTTTTTTTTTTTTTTTAGAATTACCAGCTCTTTGGGCCTCTCGTTACACGGCTACATATTTGATTTTTTAAACATCACCGATTAAGTTGTTTCCAGTATAACTTTCACAAAGCAAGTGGACATAGATATTTTTGTATGGGACTTAGGAGATTCCAAATGTACCACGTAACAACAACATTGAAAAAAATATTTGGGGAATGTAAATAGATGTATGAGAAAATCACAGATAATAAAATTGTAGTTAGGGAAGAAGAGAAAAAAATACAGGTCAAAAGACAAAGAATAAACATGAGAAATAAATAGATGCGAACTCCAGAAAGGCAACGGTCCAAACCAGATGGCCGGAGGCCATGCGACACCTAGGCGAACGCGCATCGATGTGTGTGATTTGCGTACTTGAAGCGGGAAGGCAGAGAGCCCACACATTGCTAGGAACAGATCGCAGCATGATGGGTCTCCTCCGTGGCGTTCAAAGGACAAACGGTGCTGGGAGAACTCTGAATCATCGTGTAATTGTTGACTCCATGTTGTAATTTTAACTGTAAAGTGCTGACAAAATAATTATATCCATGGTTCTATTCTGTTATCAGATAAAATAGCACAAACTCTTGCACCCCTACATTACAGGAACATCAGAGAATGTGTCCTGTCCAAGTGCTGTGACACTGGAGAGGCGCTCGTGGCGGACCCTCCCACTGGCAAACCGCCCACAGGCAGACACTGCTGAGGACCCCACGCGGCTCCAGGCACGGATCTGGGATCTGACCCACAGACGAGAGGCAGAGGAGCTGAGCTGTTCAGGCCCAAGAGAAGCTGGGCGCAGAGCCTCCTGCGACATGGTGGGGCCTGACCTGGTTTCCCCTTCCTGTGACCCGCCTTGTCCCTTTGCTCTCTGTCACCTCACCACACCATGTGGTTACCTCGGGCTTCCTCCCTCAGGCAGGAATTCTCACAGGACCACTGTGGTCGGAGTGTCTAGATTCCTACCAGGACAGCCCAGGACTGCTCCCGCAGGCACGCAGGCAAGGCCACCATCCTCAGGGCCAGGGTTGGCACAGCACTCTGTCCTCTGTGCTCAGCTGGTCACAGCAGACCCAGGTCAGTCGAGATGCAAGGGACATAAAACCTGCCCCTTTGTGACCAGAGTCGACATGCAACAGGATCAATCTCCTTCATGACAACTGAGCTGTTCATCACGCAGAAAGCAGAGGAGGTGCTGTGACCTGTGGAGGGAAAGTGGAAGGGGGAAGGACACCCCAGGCCTTCTGAAGGCTGCCTCCCCTGCGCTGCCTCCAGGGCCAGCCTGGAATCCCTATCAGTGACACCCTGCGCTGGGGCAGCCTGCCCTGAGGCGGCGGCGAGGAGCACACCCTGAAGAGCTTGCTGCCTGGGCCCTCAGGAGTGTCCGTCCCCCACGGAGCCCTCGCCACCTCCCTCTGCACATCTCACAGGCAAACGGCAAATGTCCTTCTGTATGAACAGGAGAGGCCAGCCCTTCTGCTCCTGCAGTTGAGGCATATATTTTGGAAGGCCACGATCCCTGAACACTTTTATAATTCCCCTTTTCACACAGGGATAGCTTCCTAAGGGAAGATGACTTAGGGCTGAAGGAAGAAGCATGGTGAACCTCAGGGTTGGAGACAGTGACCTGTTCCTGGGACACAGGGAGCTGCCCTCCCTTACATTCCCAGGCTTATGAATCCCAGAGCCTTTCTCTCCGTTCTTCAGAGGATTTGCCTGCTTGCCCAGGTGAAGACTCTCCCTGTCCCTCTCTCTCTGGAGGAGAGAAAGGCAGAGGGGACAGTTACTCTCTAAAAGCCGAGTATGTGATCTCAGGGCTCCTCTCCTGGGTGCAGCCGTCCCCCTCGGGCAGCTGTGGGGGGAGCCAGAGCTCTCACGATGCGCAAATCAATCTGTCCCCTGGTCCAGAATGTCCTTGCTCTCCACACACACAGACACACACAGAGCTGGGGTATGCCAGGCACCCAGCTAAAATGCATGCAAAAATCTGTGTGCTTCCTTCTAAGTACAGGGAGGCACAGGGTACTATAGCTGTCATCAGAACCTGAAAAGAGTCACTAATCAAAACAAAGCACTAAAGAAAGAACCACTGTTCCATCAGCTCCCACAGTCTCTTGAGGACAAGGACATGGGCCTGGTACCTAACGGGTTCAGCATAGGCTTGATATTTAGTAAATGCACAATCAAATTATGTTCATTGAAAGAACATGAATAAGTTGTGTTGTCCTCCACTGGGCTCTGCGCCTCATCCCTTGGGTGAAAGGAATAGGCAGGTGACCTTTAAACATAAACCCATAGGCCACATGCTCCTCTGAACAGATGCACACAAGACAAAATCATATTTATCAGCATTACATTCTGATAAAGTTCTGTATTAGGGAACACGCACAACTGTAGGATGCAACAGAAAATAATTTTGTATATCACAACATTTACTGTGAGGAAGAGATAAGAACTAAGACCAGGGAGACCAGTGTAAGCTATCCACTTAACATATGGGCTTAGGTCATTAAACTCATTTTGCATCTAGGCATTTTAACTTTTAAGAAGTTTAATTTGTCCTTTTAGCAATGAGAGGCTGAAATAAAACCCCCAAACATACCCATGCTTATGAGTAATTTTCTTTTTCCAAAGAATAATATATGTGAATTTTTTAATAATATGTATTATCAAATGACATATCACAAACACATTTGTTAACTCTGTCAACCCTTCTCCAAGAATCATTTTCCTTTGGCAGGTGGGGGACAGTGAGAGCTGTGGGCTAAACTGTTTTGCAAAATGATAGCCATCAAGCCCTAATCCCAGGTACTGACTGATGTGCCTCGCTTGGAAATAGGGTCTTTGCAGATGTAATCAAATGAGGAGGAGATCATTAGATTGGGCACTGAACCAATATAGCTAGTGTCCTTATAAGAACGGACATAGAGACGCAGAAGGAAAGAAAGTCACATGACTGGAGAGGCAGCTGTTGGAGCGATACATGCACAAGCCCAGGAATGCCACGGGCCTTAGTGACACCAGAAGCTGAGAAAGGTGTGGGGCACATCTTCCCCCAGCCTGTGGAAGAGCACCTCCCCCACCCCACCTTCGGTCAGACCCCTGGTCCCAGGACTGTGGACCAATGCCTATTGTTTAAAGCCGTCCTAACTTGTTGGAGGTTGGTCACTGCTCGCTCTTTGGCAGTCCTGGGCACCTAACGCGATGGGCCACGGCTCCCTCCCCAGGTCCAAGGCCTGCTAGTGGGATGCCCACTCTCTCCTGTGTGTGCAGTTGCTGACACCTCGCTGGGAAGAGGTGGACCAAAGAAGATGCAATCGCAGAACACCGAGGTAGCCAGAAAGAATATTCTTTAAAATGCCACTGGTATTTAACTTAATGAACAGGCTTCTTTGGTGATTTATGCCCAGGAATATTGTTTCAATGAAAACTGGCTTCCTCTGGACTCCGATAGATTATTCAAGAGCAAAAGAGCTGCCTTCCCTCACTGGCCTTAGGGTCGACCTCCACTTGGGGGGCATCTTGGACACGCTATTTGAAAGTAAAGAAGTCCTCGGTGTTTCCTTAGCGCTAGGTAGACCTCCACAGACGTCATAAACCGTCTTCTTGTCAACCTGCCCTGGCGCCATGCCTTTTGGTGGAGGTGGAAGAGCACCATGCTCTCTCACTAGCAGCCGATTCCCCTGTACGTGCCCTTCAAAGCCATCCCTTAAGCTACCTCAAAGTATTTTCTTGCAGGCTGGATTTTCGTTTGTTCTTGGGAGGAAAACAATGAAATATTGATGGGTGGGCAAGACAAAAAGAGAAAGAGAGCTGCTTTCAAATCCACCTCACTGGCATTTAATCTGCTGCACATGCGGTTTGGCTGCAGTACAATTTCTTCTTGGTTGTATGGGGCTTTTTCATAGAAAACTCCAGATATTGATTTTTTTAGATGTTTCTGTAGCTTTCTGTTGGGAGGAGACTTTCAGTCCTCACTCAGACTGTTCTCTCCTCCGGTCCTGCGCCTTCTCTCTCCTTTCCCTTCTGATCAGCTAGTTGCATTCTTTTCCACTGCAGGGGTGACCTGGCTCTGGGACCCCATCACAGTTTCCTAACTTTCCAGTCCTCACTGATCTCCTTTCACCTGCAGCCTCCTCTCCTGCTCCCAGTCCAAGCGCGCCTAATGCCAAGCCAGGGGTTCCCCAGTGGCTGTGGACCATGCTCTGTGCCTGGCACTAGACCATGCAGCTAGATGACTAGGTAAGAGATGGTTTAGGCTCAGACCCCAGCACTTGGTGTGTCTTTGGTGGTATACCCGGGCTGCACTGGTCCATAACACAGTCCATGTAACACGTGACCTGAGCGAGGGCTCTGATGCATTGGCACACGCGCATGAGGAGATGGGTATTGCTTTTCCAGCAGTGACCGCATGTAGACTCTTGCCCAGGGCGAGGCACGGTGTTTGGATATGAGTGGGAAGGAGAACACCTCAGCCACTGGACGGGTCTTTCCTATATCACAGGCTTACAAACAGTGTGGGCCCAAGTGATAGAGCACTGTGACCTCTTTTCCCAAGATACCTTAAGGAAGGTTAATGCAGTCAACTCTGGGTGGCCAGCGGTCTCTCAGAGCATAGCCACTGTGTCCCCTCTAGGAGGAGTCCTCCGAGGGACATGCTTGGCTGGGAAAAGTGGCATTTGATGTGTGTTTATGGACAGGTGAACGCTTGCACATATCTGGGCTCAGTGCTGGTGTGGAGTGACGGGTGAGACCCGCAGATGAGCTCACATGTAGCAGAAACCCCCAAGGGGAGGTGAGGAACACTTCCTTTAAAGGGCAGAGCGATGGACATTACTGCAGGTGGTGAGCCCCCAGGGTGGAGCAAGGCTACAGGCCCTAAGAACTGTCCTGCAGGGCTGACCAAGTGGCCCACTGTCCCCTGCCTCCTGCTCTGTCCTCTGCACAACCAAGAATAGACCACAAATCCCTGGGAAGCAGGGAGAAACCAGGAAAGGCCCAGCAAGTGTCGGTATGTTTCAGGTTGACTGACAGGGAAGGCCTTTGCTCATTCAATACATATTAATGTTTCTATTCCAGTACCTCCCAGGTCCCTGCTATTATTTTGAGGAACAAAGCACAGATGAACTTTCATTAAACCTATTATCATTTCCCACTCCAATTTGTTCTGAAAATTCTGGCAAATGCAACAAAAGGGGACAAAGAAGTAGGCACAGATATTGGAGAGGAAAAGAGGAAAAGATTGTTTTAAAATCGTGAGAAAGTCTAAGGAAGCTCTCTGGAACCTCATTAAACCAGAAGTGAGCTAAGGTGCTGACTGTACAGATTGAACACAGAAAACCAGCTACAGACAAAAGGAATCAAAACAGCCTGGCGTGAGCACCACAGCAGACACAGAGGCCAACAGAGGGGAGGGGAGGACCGGCAGAAAGCCCAACCATCCCGGCGAAGCCATTTTGGACAAAGGGTCCATGTTGGAGAGAGGACAGGCTTCTCCATGCACCGGAGAAAAACCAGAGACCAAACCCAGGAAAGGAACTGGACCCCGCCTCTCACAAGTTACAGACATCAACTCCACCCAAGAGAGCTAAAGGGAAGACCCCAGACTATGAGACTACTGGAAGGAAACAGGAAACACTGGAGGGCATTGGGATAGGCAAGGATTATTTGGACAAGATCCCAAATGCACAGAGGAAAAAAAGCAAAAATAGACAAAAGAAACAACATCAAATTGAAAAGCTTCTACTTAGCAAAGGAAATAATTGAGAGAGTAAAAGCAGCAGCAAGCAGAGTAAGAGGCTTGCAAGGGTCCCACGGGGCCAGAGGTCAGGGCCCAGAGCGCCCACGGTGCCCCAGGCCTCAACAGCAATAAATAAACAAATAGATAAAAATTTTAAAATGGGCAATAGAAGTCATTAGACATTTCTCAAAAGATGACATAGAAACGGTCACCAGGTCTATGGAAGAAAGCTCAGAATTACTAGTCACCTGGGAAATGCAAATAAAACCCCCAATGAGATATGACCTCACCCTAGTCAGGAGGGTTCCTATTAAAAGACTAAAGGTAACAAGGGGGGGAACGTGGAGGAAGAGGGCTGCCTGACCACTGCGGGTGGGCAGCTAACTTAGCCCAGTCATTGTGGACAAACAACCTGGAACAGCAGAGTTCTGAGGAAAAGAGTCCCTAAAAAATTAAAAAGAGAACTGTCACACAATCCTGCAATGGCCACGAGTGGCATGTGTCCAGAAGAAAGGGAGTCTGGATGTTGAAGAGACACCTACGACCCCACGCCTCCTGTGCAGAGGCCCAAGAGATGAAAGCAACCCCAGTGTCCCTCGACTTTGAACGCCCAAGAAAGAGCACAGGCGTGTGCCCGTGCTCCATGCACATGGTGGAGTATCAGTCAGCTGTTAGAAAGGAAGCAGTCCTGTCGCTGGGCACAGCATGGGTGGAACTGGAGGTCCTGTGTTAGACGAAGGAAGCCAGGCACAGGGACACAAGCACTGCTCGCTGTCACTCAGGTGGAATCTAAAAGGCTGCTTTCCTAGAGGCTGATAGTAGAATGGTGGCCACACCAGGTGGGGGAGGAGGGGGGCAAGGAGGGATGGCAGACGTCCATCAGAGGGGACACAGCAGAAGTTCAGGGGTGCTGCTGCATAGAGGGGGCCGCAGGCATCTGTGCCCTACTGTACACTGCAAAGGCTGGAAGACAGGGTCTTAAATCCTTTCTCCATAAAGAAAACAACGAATGTGTGAGAAAATAGATGTTTTTACCCTGACCTAAATGTCACACAGGTACACATGTATGGAAACACCACCCGGCACCCCAGATGTATGATTTTTATGGTTTTTTAAAAATATTTTTTTAGTTACTGATGGACCTTTATTAATTTATTTATTTATATGCAGTGCTGAGAATCGAACCCAGTGCCTTACACATGCTAGTCAAGCGCTCTACCACTGAGCCCCATCACCAATTTTTATGTTTTTTGTGTATCAGTTTATGCCTAGGAAAATATATGTTATGCTGGGGATTAAACCCAAGGTGCTGTATCACAGAATTACATTCCCATGCCTTTTTATTTTGAAATAGGGTCTTGCTGAGTTGTCCAGGCTGGCCTGGAACTTGTGGTCCTCTTGCCTCCTGCCTCAGTTTCCTGAGTAGCTGGGATTTTAGACATGAGCCACCTCCACTGACACTAGGAAAAGCTTTCACAGGAAATATGATTTTAAATTAATAACAACCTCCAGTCATGGTAGTGCATACCTCCCAGTGACTTGGGAGGCTAAGGCAGGAGGATCATGAGTTCAAGATCAGCCTCAGCAACTTAGTGAGAACCTAAGCAACTCAGCGAGACCCTGTCTCTAAATAAAATATAAAAAAGGCTGGGGATGTGGCTCAGTGGTTTAGTACCAGGGTTCAATCCCTGGTACTAAAAAGAAAAAATTAATAACCATAACTAGCAAGACAAAAACCACAAAGTTTTATTAAGCAGGAAAATGACATATATTGTATATTTCTGAATGAAAATGCAGTTTTTCAAACATTTCATTCTTCTGTAAAATATTTCATACCTGGAATATAATTTGTATCAAATCTTAATACTAGTAGTTTGTAAATCTATTAAAATAAAAAAGTAAAAATTGATAAGGATTTGTCTATGTAAAATTAAAAAGATCTATATGAAAAAGAAAAACAAAAATGAAGTTAACTATATTAAAAGCCAAAAGGTAAATCAAGAATTAAAAAAATACTTGATAAACAAACTTTCTATCTTTAATAAATAAAGAGTTCCCATAAATCAATCAAAGGAAGAATACTCAATGAAGATGATGCTTGAGGATAAGAACAGGGAATATACTATAGAAGAAATATGACTGTCTAAAACTTACTTCCAACATAAGAATAAGTCTTATGGTTCATGTGAACAATGACAAACCACACCCAACCATTATAGTAAAGATAACCTTACAACACACAACCAAGCCATATTAGCTAATCCTTCCTGTTATGTCACATGGACTTTTTGTGCTAAGAGATGGATGATAAAGACATATTTTAATTACAATGCTGGATAATTATTTAATTTCAGAAATTATTTTCTATTATATTTAAGACACTCAATACTGAACTTACTCACCAGAGGACAGTAATTACAGGATACATTAAAAGGTGTAACTTAGAAAACGCCAATCCTGCATCTCTGAGAAACCACCTCATTTTCAAAAGCAAATGAATGACAAGTTCTTCTCATTAAGAAAACCGCATTTCTTTCCGTCCTCCTTCACTCTCTCTCCTCACTATACATTATTAAAACTGCTAAGTCACAATATTACAGGCAGAGAAAGGATTAGAAAATAATTTAGAACATTAGTCCCCAAACACTTGCAGGAAAAATAAAACTAAATCAAACTCCTATTAAAAAATTAATTGCAGTTACCCTTGGGAATCTTTCTTTTATTCATTCATAATTTATCAGTGTAACTCTTAATGAGAATTGCTAAGTGGCAATTTACAACAAAATCTTCCTAAACTATATGCATCTGTCCTAAATCATCTTTAGTTAGACTGTGACTCAAATTAGTCAACATCACATTTCTGAGAATTTGCCATTTGGTTTCATATTGAATAATTTCGTTTTTCTACTTGTATTTTCATCAATTCAGGCTGTTATAATAGCAGATCATAAACTGGGGAGTTTAAACAGCACGAGTTTATTTCCCACCATTCTGGGGCTGGGAAGTCCTAGATGAAGACGCTGGTAGATTCTGTGTCTGGTTGGGGCCACTTTCTCTCACTGTGGCCTCACTTGGTGGAAGGAGCAGGCGAGTTTCCTTGGGCCTGTTTTTTAAGGGCACAAGCCCCTCATGATCTCCCCACCCCCACAAAAGCCCCACCTCTAATACTATCACCTTCGGGGGCAGAATTTCAACACATGAATTTTGGGGTGCACATTCAGGTCATAGCCATTTAGTTCATGGGTCAAAAGTGAAAGAAAAACAAAAATCATAAAGGATTTTAGAATTATTACTTAAAACACAATGTATTTGATAAAACTAATAACTTTAATTTTTGATTCCATGAAGTATTATACTATATCTAAATATCAAAGAAGCTAATTCTGTAGAAACATGCAAAATAATTGATATTCCTTGACACATCTCAGTAGCTGACTAAATCTGCTATCCAATCACAGCAGTTTGATCCAAGACCTACCTATGAAACGTAATCTACATCTATCTATATCATTTATTTTCTATCATCCATCTATTATCTATGTATCTTCCAAAGCAAATTTCCAGACACAATTAAAATTCATGCTATTTGTATGTATCAAAATACTGATTTTTTATGTTAATTGCTCAAGATCTGGCAATAATCTTCTATGCAACTAATTTGCTAGAATGAAACTGGAAAAATTCAAATAAAATTCAATCCTGGCTTGTCTTCCAGTAGTCTGTGTCTCTGATGTGACTAATTGAAAATACAAGTGTTGAATCATTTGATCTGAATGTCTGTCTGTTGCTTAGGCCCTGTTAGACATGTTACATTTTCTTAGCGAATGTTCACATTGAGTAGTCCCTAATGGAATATTTTAGTGCGAGAGAAAAATGTTGAGGTTAAAATTGCCAAGAGATTTGCCCTTGTGGATTTGTGGATTGTCAATAACCAGCCATCTCCAGCATCCAGTTATTGCTCAAAAGGCAAGCGTCTTCTCTCTGCACTTACAAATTCAGTGTAAATTTCACTTATCACTTAGGTAGACATTTCAGACCACTTTGAGGATGAGCCCTTCACTTACGCCTTTATTAAAGCAGCTCAATAAATGAATGCTTGCTATGAGCAAATGAAGGGCTCCAGAGAGCACAAGCAAGATGAAGTCTTTGCCTAAAGACTGCACAGTGTGCTCGAGGAGAGGGGTGAACAGACTCAATGAGGCAGCATGACCCCCATGCTGATGAGGAGTTGGCTTATGCAGGCCCAGGGCGTCCAAGCCCCTTAGACTCACAACCTCCACTGATGTGCTCCGCTTGAGGTGGACCAGGGAGACTGAATTGTCTCTAGTTGGGAAATGAGGAAAATGAGAATTGGAAAGTCACAGGGCAGGTCCACACTCCTGAGTGGCAGTGTCCACAGAGCGGAACCCACTGATTCCCTCATGACCTTCCTTAGGTCTGGGGTTCCTGTGTGAGCAAACTGAAACCTGGCTCAGACCCGCTGCCTGTGAGCAGCTACCTCAACAGCAAGTGAAACTAGTGCAGCCAATCCCAGGTGGCCTGGTGGGTGCTCCCTGTGCTGTTTGAACTTCCCACCTGGATGGCCCAAATAAGGCAACTGCCCAACTTTAACCTAAGGAGTCACTTCTTGGCACTGCTTTTGAGTTCATTCTATAAAACTTTTGCTTTATCTGCATTCCACAGAGTGGTAATTGTGATCCAGGGCTGCTCGATTCATGTATGGCTGTTTGCCCAAATAAACTCTTGAAAAAAAAAATATATATATATATTTGAACCAGGGACATTTAACTACTGAGCCACATCCTCAGCCCTGTTTTTTTTATATATATATATATTTTATTTAGATACAGAGTCTTGCTGAGTTGCTTAGGCCCTTGCTAAATTGCTGAGGCTGGCTTTGAACTCATGATTCTCCTGCTTCAGCCTCCTGAGCTGCTGGGATTACAGTCACGCACCACCATATCCAGAAACTCTTGAAAATTTTAATGTGCCTTAGTTTATATCTGACCTCTGTGTTCTGGAGAGTTGCTGACATCTGTCATCTCCCTTTTTACTCAAACTCCTTGTTCTTGTGGATTTGTTTTTTATTTCTTCAGCATTCTTTTGGTGGGGGTTGAGAGGATAATAAATAGAAACACATGGAACTCCTTCAGGAGCCAGTGACGGGCAAAAAGACTTCTTGGGGTAAGCTCTGTGTGTGCCTCATCGAGGAGACCCAATTTTACCTGGGCTTTAAAAAACGAGTAAGATGCAGTGGGCGGTGGAGCTGAAGGGTCCCCAGCAGGAGGCACAGCAGGAGAGGGCCGCGGACTGGTCGTTTGCCCTTTGTGAATGCTTGTGTCCCTCAATTATTGCCTTTATAAAAGACAGCTCTCACCCCTCCCACCACCCGGGGACCTAGCGAGCAGGATCCTCTGTGAGCAAACAGGCCCTCAACGGACACCACATCTGCTGGCATCTGAGTCTCGGACTTCCAGCTCCCAGAACCATGAGAAATTAACTTCTGTGGTTTTTCGGCCACCTAGACCACAGTATTTTGTTATAATGTAGCAGCTTGAACAGACTAAGGCTGGAGCCTTTTCAATGTATGCTATAAATTATGTTCATATTTAAGAGATGGACATTTGTCTTTAGTGTTGAAACTCAAGTGCACGAATTCTTGAAATGGTACAAAGTTCTGTAAACTAAAAACTTTCAAACTGCAGAGACAACCAAGAATGTTTTGTGAGCAATGTAAGCCTGAGTCTTCAGCTAGAGCAGGTCTTCTAAGTCGTAGTTAGGAAGCTGTTCCAGGGACAGGGCAATGTTTACCTGACTCAGACACGAAAGGCTGCACCCAAATGATACAGGTGGGGATGAGTGGAGACTGGGAAATTCAGCCTCCAAGGGCCTCGGTGGGGGCAGCTCCCTGGGGCAGGGTCCATCTGCAGGGCAGCTTGGAGGGCAGAAGGGAGTCGAGAGGACCTTACTCAATGGGAGAAGGAGCTTGTAGCAGGGCTGCTCACTCCCGCCACAGATTTGGTCCTGTTCCACCCAGATTGGGGTGTGTGATGCAGCATGTAAAGTCAGCAATCCGGACACAAAGAAACAATGGAGAGGAAATTCCTTGATACCGAAAGTCTTAGACTAGATTTTTTTTCTTAAAAATAGCTTAAAATAAACCTTCGGCTTAAATTCATATGCTACCTTATTTTAGCATAGCTGAAAGTCTCAAAATCAAAGTAAATTTTCACATATAGCTGTGAGAAGTGGGTCAGTGGATGAGACACTGACCCACCTCTCATGGCTATTTCTGAAATTTTACTTCATAAAGTTCACATGGGAATGTAGAATTTCACATTAGGTGATTTAGCTTCAGTGCATCTTTCTCCAGAGGTTTAGTAGTTCATTTTCTTCTGTGAGAATGCAAGCATGCATTCACGTATGTGTATACAAGTACGTGTGCATGTGGTACGTGTATAATGTACTCACATTACACATTTCACATATACACATTTCCGTATCTTGAATGCCCAGGGGAGAATGATCAAGGTGACAACAGTCTATTCTGTTAGTGGTGTCCAGGGCAGACAATATTTCGAGGCAGGTGGTGAATAAGGAAGCGGGGCTACCTGCTCCAGGCAAGAGTTCCGAGCACAGCTGACAATACTTTGATCAGTGGAATGGAGGAGGGAGAGGTCCTAAGGGCTCTCAGGTGGGTGCAGATGTGTGCAAAGGCCTTGAGCCAAGAGACCACCTGAGGAACCATGGCCCTGTGATGAGCCCTGAGCTTACAGGGCCTATGGGGTGTGTGAGGTAGGGATTAGAGGAAATGCTGGTTTTATATGCAATGAAGTGTTTTCTATTCATGATGAAGACTTTGAACTTTATTCTAAAGGCCCGAGGAAGCCATCAAAGCATCCTCTTAAGGAAAATGGCAAAAATTCCTCTTTGAGCGTTTCTGCAGAATGGTCCGTGCTGGGAGCGTGGTTTGGAAGCTGCTCAGCCTCCTGGGCAAGTTGTGAGGGATGGGCAGCTGGGGGCGCTGCAGCAGTACAGGAGGCCGGGAGACACGCTCAGGAGCTCCTAAGCAAGGAGCCTTGAGAACAGTGACTTGGTGACAAATCTTCTAGGTGACAGCCTGGATGTGGTGGAGGAATAGTCTGGGATGACTACAGTGTCTGTTTGACCAGGAGTGAATTGTGGTGACATTCACTGAATAAAGGAACTTAGGTCATCCAGTCCCAGGTGTCAGATTAAACAATTGCCTCTAAATCCCCACCATGCCGGGCTCTACTATGATGAAATAAAAAAGGAACAAATTCAAAAGGATGAGGATGTTGAGAGGAGGGTGAGCGGTGCTCACCAGGTGAGAGATGTTAATCAAATAGAACCTGATGGAAGAGTGCCAACATGTCGCAGAGACGAGACAGCTAACCCCACCGTGCCTCGAGGGAGGAAGTGAGCCACACACACACCCAGCCTGGTTGTGTGCCCCGACAGCCAGGGCACTGGCCAGGCAGAGTGCAGGCAGGGTCGGGCTGAGAACCTCGAAGGCCCAGCCATGAGCCAGAGTAGGATCCTGTCCCCCAGTCTGCAAAGCCACTCCATTTCCCCACCCTCCCCAGGCTGAGGATGGAGGTTGATTTTCCATAGCCCTTGCAGAGGGGCCCTGGCTCAGGACATCTGGCACTGCTCAGGAGACTAGGGACTCTGCCGAGATGGGGAACATAGCACAAATGACTGCGGCTGGTTGGTGACAACGTCCTTAACTCCTTTCTCCTGACTGCATCCTAGGCTGATGGAGTCAAATCAACCAAGAACCTCCCCACCTGGTGGGAAATTATTATAGCGTCCTCTCTAGACAAACCAATGGTCCTCTCAGCCCCCCAAACTCTAGAATTTGTGTGTGGCCCCTTTCCCCCATTGTGTCCCTGCTCTCCTGCTGTAGAGATCAGCATTTAACCTATGCTACCCCAGCTCACAGCTCCTAGGATTTTTTTTTAAATTCTTTTTTTTTTAATGAATGAAGAATAAAAGAACATCAAGATACCTGAGTTACCAAAATGAAAGACAATAGATCAAAAGGGACCGAACACAAGTTAGGGAAGAAGAGAAAAGTTAAAAACAAAGCAACAAAAGCCCTCAATACTGGACTAGAATCCATACCTTTGAAAGGTATTCAAGAGAAAAGACATTTAAGTCTTCAACATCAAAATGATAATAAAAGAAAGTTTAAGAAGTTCAAGTTGGACAACGAAGGTGGAGAAATCAGAAAAGTAGAGCAAAGGGTTAAGGGTGGGAAATAGGTGATGGAAGATTTAAGGAAAGGAAAAACCCAAAGGAATGACCCAAGAGAGGGAGGATTCCACAGAGAGAAAACAAAGGAAAGGAAGAGGAGAAAAATCAAAGAATCAAGTGCAAAAGCTTTCCCCAGGAGGGGAGCCCGAGTTTCTAGATTCAAGGAGCTGCTGTAGCAGTGGACCCAGGAGAACGGAGGAGGAAGACCCAACCAAGAATGCCAGCTGTGTGCACTAGTGAAAATGAAGGACAGGAGAGGACACTTGTGCCCCCACGTCCAGGAAGCTGAACGGAGCTGACTTCAGCCCCAAGCCCTGAGAGCTTAAGAAGAACACCTTCAACATTTATGGCAAATCACATCCTCCTTCAGCGTCCATAGTTCCCAGCTCTACTGACCAAGTTCAAAGGTAGAACAGGACAAATAGAGAGTAACACAGGGGTCAGGGTAAAGGGGATAGTACACAGGAAGGAGTCCCAGAGAATTGCTGGGAAGAGCGTGGGAGGACATTCCAGGACGACCTCTGTGCCAGTGTCCCTACAGGCCTAGGAGGAAAGAGGGCTCTCAAAAGCTTGATGCTATTGGAAAAACTGATGTCTGTTTTTTTTTTCCCTTGACCACGTTAAGAGATTTTCAGTTCTATTGGAAAGCATAGGGCTAAATAAGTTTATAGAAAACCAGACAAAGAAGCAAAAACCTGAGTCAATTACTAAATCTAAGATGAACAACATAGTTGAATATTTCTTACTATATTGTTCTAACAGCCTACCCTCAGCAATGCTTTCGTGTATCAGGAAGATAAAGGGAGAGAGGTGCGTGTGCACCTGTGTGTATGAAGACAAGATAAAAGCCTTAACCCTTCACCTTTCATAGTAAGGATTTAGTAGATGGTAATTAAAATTAATGAAAGAAGAAATAACAGGATGATTAATCGTCCTATGCATTTTTATCCTAAGATTCATCTCAAGCCCTTCCATTGATTCTTCTACTTGCTAAAATTAGGAAGCATCAGCCTGTGATTGTCATCCAGGTGGCAGTTTGTCACAGCTGTCATTACCTGCACATGCCCATCAAAACTCACGGAATGGCTGTCAGCATAGAAGAAAACGCCAGAGACAACAGTTGATTGCTTTTAAGAGACGCAGCCTTTCTCCACAAGGGGCCCTCTGGAAACGCACAGGAGAACCAGGGAGTGGTCCAGGAGATGTGTTCCGAGTGAGAAGTGCTAGGAATGTCTTAGGCTGCTTTGCTTTTAATTTTTAAATACGCGTTCAAAGGGGATAGGAAATGAAAAGTTCTCTCAGAAGTCTGCACTGTGAGAGCACTTCTGATACATATTAGAGGTGGGAAAAGTCAGAAGTGATTAAGCAATCCTCACAGTTCATCCATGGTGTTTCTGTTTCTTGGTGGTAAAGAACACCTTAGTGGTTTCTAGTCATTTTCGTGGTAAGGACTTGGTGAAGCTGCAAAAGAATAAAAAGGGATTCTACAAGAAGAGCAATGAGCAGTTTGGGGCTTCAACCCTTTAAACCGCTGACAAGTATTTTTTAAATAAAATATGGAAACTAAATAAACAGGAAAACACCTAGAAGAAGGGGTTTCAGATCTGTCACAAGCAGGCTTGGGGCCTGGAGCTCTGCTGTTGATTTCTTTTTGTTACTGTAACAAATCACCATGAAACCAGCTTAAAATGACACTCACTTATTAACTCGCAGCTTCCACAGGTCAGAGGTCCACGCAGCCTGGCTCAGCTCCTCTGCTCAGAGTCCTGAGGCCGACAGCAAAGCCCAGCCTTCCCTTGTGGAGGCTCCGGAACAGCCAGCCCACTTGGAGCTCCTTCAAGCCAGCCCGGCTTCAGAGCTCGGCTGGTGACCCCATGCTCTTGCTGGCTGCCAGGCAGGGTCACTCTAGCTTCCAGGCCACACTCCCTGGCTTCACCTTCAAAGCCAGCAATGGCATCTTGACTGTTTCCCAGAGGCCCCTCCACCATTCTCTGCTGCCTCCAGGTGGGGAAATGTCCTGCCCATTATAAAGCCTCCAGTGATGAGGTGTGTCCTGGGCACACCTGGCTGACCCAGCGTGGTTCCTGATTCTTTGAAGATCCGTAACCTTGATGGTAGTTGCTAGATTAGTGTTTGACTGAATAGCCAGGAGATAGAATTGTGGCAGAACCTCTTTATGACTCTGCCTACCACACTGAATATTCGTATTGCTGGAACATTACTTTAAAATTTTAAAAAATAATAAAACCAACTCATGGAGGACCAAAGTGAGCTCTGTTAACTCGAAGACAAAGAAACAAATTGGAGAGAAACAAATAGTTTAAACAAAGCTAGGAAAGCCTTTAAAACAGCTTTGAGCATAAGTATATGCCATTATAGAATGCTTTTTCCTAAGATACGACTAAAAAGACCATGCTGCTATCTGCTTAGGTGTGCATTGCCAGGTTCAAATCCAGATCAGGCTTGGACTATCTGCTGCATATTTCTCGTATTTTAGAGGTTCAAGTCTTTTTTACTTAGGTATTTAATCTAGATGCGTGAATAACTGATATTATTTCACACGTGTAATGAAAGCTATGTTATTCAAAATTATACATGCCACACATACAAAAGCATATAACAATGTCACGGGTGTTGAGATACAGTGAAATGTCTCATTTTATAAAAACAATCTATTCAGTGTCACTAACCGATGAAGGTTTGATAGCCGGCAAAAATCATATGACATTTACAGCATTTCAAGTAAAATCCTCACTTGGTGTCACTTTGTCCTTCCTTCACCCTTGATCTCAAAAATGTCGAGTAGCAGGCAGGACACAGCCATGCTTGCAGGGGGGGATGGTCCAGTGGACCTCACAGTGCTTTGTCCTCCTCACCCTCTTGGCCACAGCAACCATTTCTCATTTCCACTTTTTGTGGAAAAGCTAGCTAGGTGTGAATGTTTATTTCTGTGAGAGGCTCAAACTGGAATGGGTCTTCAGAAGAACGTAGGTGGGAAACACATGTCTATTCCAACGGGCTGACAAGCACCTCTGCAGAGGGAATGCTCTGTGCAACCCAGTGCCTCTGCAGAGGGGAGGCTCTGCACACCTGAGTGTCTCTGCACAGGTGAGGCTCTGTGTACCCCGGTGCCTCTGTAGATGGGAGGCTCTGCACACCCGAGTGTCTCTGCACAGGTGAGGCTCTGTGTACCCCGGTGCCTCTGTAAAGGGGAGGCTCTGTGTACCCCAGTGCCTCTGCAGAGGGGAGGCTCTGCACACCCCAGTGTCTCTGCACAGGTGAGGCTCTGTGCACCTGGGTGTCTCTGCACAGGTGAGGCTCTGCACACCTAGGTGCATCTGGTGTTCTTTTTGTGTTGCGGCCCATTCAAAGCTGCCTTTCAACTGTCCCTCCACACACTTCAAGAATCATCTCAAACCTGGGTTATTAACAATAAATGAAAAGTTGGTTGGAAATTAAGAGAGGGTTGAACTATTTTTATTTCAGCAATTGTTAAATATCAGATCAGGAAGTATGCCCAGGAAATACACTTATGTCAGTAATTCCATAGCTCTTCTCCTACAACTCAGCACCAGATTTTAGTTAGAAAATAATAGGAAACTTTGAGGGTACCTGAATGAACATTAATCATTCATGTGTCCAGGCCAACAAAACTGCTGACATAGGCAAATGAGAGGGAGCCAGATGGTGTGGCGGCAGTGGGAGCTGTCCCAAAGAAGTCACTCTGGCCCCCACACTCACTCTTCTTCAGGAAAAGGGAGGCATGTATTACAACAGAAGTCTGCATCTGAGAAAGCTTTTCCCCCCTGACAGAGGGACCCCACCTTCACTGCCCTCTCCTCCTTCCTGGAGTGGGTTGTGATGGCTGGAGTGACAACAGCCTAAATCGGATCAGGAGAACGGCAGAGGCAGCTGCTCTGACGCCACATCATGAACCAATGCCAGGATCTGTTTACCCTGGCCTTCTGGCTAGGTGAGGAAATCATCCTCCACTCGTTGAGGCATCTGCAGCTAGTTATCTGCTGCTCACTGCCTCCAACAGCCGTTCCAGATATCCAGGCCCTGCTGCGATGGCCTCTGGCTCTCCTGTCCTCTCTTTCTCCCTCTTCCAGCCACCACCCTTGCTTGACCAGCCGACTTGGAGGCACAGCTAGTCTCTCTTGAGGCTCCTAAGCAGGTCTGGACTCCCTGTCCTGGGCCGCTCCCTGGCGCTCCTCCAGCGCTCAGCTCTGTGTGCTGTGCCTCTGTGGCGCAGAGTGAAAGGCTGTCCACCTGGGAGAGTAACGCAACACGGAATTTGTCCCTGGCTCAAGGGGAGCGGCTGGACGCACCTCTCCTTTTTAAATGTGAAAAAAAGGGGCTAATATTAGGACTCTCAAAGTGAACATTAGTGCCTGAAAAAAAAAACATCCCCGGTGATGTGTGCACCCCGCTATCCAAGGGTTCCTTTTGCACTCAAAAATATTATTAGCAGTTCAGTGTCAAATCAGGAATGAAAGAAAACAAGAATAAAATTTACTCATACCATTATTAACAGGCTGTATTTTCCCATACCTTAAGATTTTAGAATCAATTATTCTAAACTAGTGTTTCTGTTTAAGGGAACAGAAACATGTCCATTGTGCAGTTACGAAGGAGTTCAAGAGGGCTGGAATTACAAACTACAGTGTGCTGGGCATATGGTATTTACTGTTTTTCTTATATCTTCTTAGCTATGTTTTATCATGAACAACTGTTACGATTTGGATGTGAGGTGTCCCCCAAAAAGCTCATGTGTGATACAATGCAGGAATATCCAGAGGTGAAATAATTAGATTATGAGAGCTGTAACCTAATTGGCAGATTCATCCATTTGATGAATTAATAATTTGAATGGAGTACTGGGTGGTAACTGGAGCCAGATGGGCTATGGCTGCAAGAAGTAGGTCACTCAGATGTGCCTCTGGGACTGTATTGTCCCTGGCCCCTCAGCCTCTTTCTCTTTCCACTTCCTGGCTGCCATGAGCTTATCAGCTTTCCTCGGCGAGGCCCTTCCGCCACAATGTTTGGCCTCACTCAGGCCCAGAACCATGGAGCCAGTCCACCATAGACTGAACCTCTGAAACCGTGTGCCCCAAATAAACTTTTCCTCCTCTAAGTGGTTCTTTGTCAGGCATTTCATTTGCAGTGACAAAAAGCTGGCCCACCTGGAAATATCAGAGAGGAAATTGAGAAATATTAATTGATCCTACAATGGGTTTGAAGTGTGAGCTTGTTTTACACATGGGATGATGTGGCTGGATTAAAATCCTGGACAGCCAGCGTGGGAACAATGTAAAAGTCACCATCTAAGGGTATGACTTCAGTCTTTTTGTTAAATCTGTGGACTCTGCATCCATTAATAGATGCTTCAGGTTTTTTTTTTTTTTTTTCTTCCCATAAATGAATTGAACACAGGAAAAGGCAGCAAGAAAGTCAAGTGCTCAAGAATCCCCTGACCTAGCCAACACACACAGGCAAGCTAGACCACCAGGGGCTAGTTCACCGTTCCACGTTCACATAGAGGCATGGAATTATTTATGGACATGAGAACACATCTGTATTCATAATACATTTGCTAAATTAATGTTGCTTTGGTTTGATTATACCAGTTCTAGCACATTGTGATATATATTTTTTCCTATTAATATAGGAAGTCTTTGGAGTGGGCTGTGATTTTATATCCCTTGCTTGTTAATTCCCTAAGCTATTTTTCAACTGCTGCTTTGAAAGTAGTTACTTTGAGAATCCTTTCCCTCTCCTGACCTTGTCCCTGCAGGATGTGAACAACTTCAATGGGAAAAGCACAGGGCAAGTACTTTGTACTTTGCCTGGAAAGTCACAGAAACCTTTGAATGCAACTGACCCTCTTTCAAGGATAAAAAAGAAAATTCATTTTCTTTTTGCTTGCCCAATTCTGTTTTTTGGGGGGACAGATTCTTCATTTCTCTTTCCTCTGCCCTCAAAAATACTTAAAAAATTCACTAAAGGCTTAGTCTCCATTTTATGCCCAAATCTACCTACAAACTATACACCAATACAAGACTAATTGTGCATAAACTTTAAATTCTATTGCACTCGGCCCCATAAAAATGCAAAATGCTTCGGTGGTGCAATGTCTAGCACTGAGCTCAATCCAATCAGGGCTACCCCAAGACAGCTCGGCGGATGCAATTATCTCTCACACACTCAAACTGCTTTCACAACATTACTTTTATTATGCAAATGCATGAATCTAATTTTAATCCTGGAGACCATCTAGAAGATTAAAACTGCACTCATGTCTTACTTTCACTAACTGTAATTAAAGATATTAAAGATTTTTTTCATTGGGGGAGCCATTTCAGCTGCCAGCAAGAGCTCCGCCTTGCTTTCTGACTAGGGGTCAAGAAATCAGAGGGGTATTGAGGAGCTGCCACGTGGACTTCTTACCCAGCCTCATCCCTGAGTGGAAGGGACAGCAGGACTAGCCAAGGGCAGAGCAGTGCTCACAGAGGGCGGCTGCAGTCCTCTTGCTTGGTACAGACCAGCAGTGCACGCAGCCTGTGACGTAGATCCAAATGCCCCAGGTTTGAAATGTTGGCTTGTTAATCTAAATGACTGAAGATCTATGTTGGTAATGAGGACACAGATCTCATGGTATGTTGGGGACATGTGGTCACTGAGGGAATTTTTGGCAAGCCTGCAAAGCAAGGCATCACAAAAACTGTCTTCATTAAAACCAATCAACCAAACAAACAAAAAATCCATCAATTCTGGATACCCAGAGAAGTTAAGATACTGCAGGGACAGTCTAGATTGTCAAACTGATTTTCATTCTTTTTTTTTCTCAATGTACAACTGTGTGTTCAAGGTAATGGTCGCCGCATCTGAAGTATTTCTCATCCTCCAGATGTTTGTTAGATTGTAAAATTTTCATACATGATATCTATTTACATAACAATAGCTAACATTTCTAGAGTTCCTACCCTGAGCCAGTTTGTTGGGTTCTTTGAACAATTTTATTTCAACTTCATGACAGAAATTGTTATTAGGACCGTTTTCTAACGAGGAACTCAAGCTCAGTGTGTCGTCTTCTCAAAGTCATCCTTAGTATGTGACATAAGTTTCCCTTGCCTCTCAGACACCAAAATCTAGAGGTACACCCTATAATTCAGTGGCCTCGAGCCCCAGGTGGCTGTCTCAATAGCGAGGCGGAATGGAGACGAGTTGTAAGTGTAAAACACACGCTGGATTTTGAAGCCTCAGTGTGCAAAGCCGAATGTGAAGTGTCTTAATGATGTTCATGTTGACTACATGTTGACATTAGGATGTTATGGATATGCTGGGGGTTACATAGAATACATTGTTTAAATTAAGTTTAACAATTGTGGCTTCTAGAAAGCTTCAAAGTGTGTAATGGCTTCACCTGATTTCTACTGGGCCTGCTGGCTGCACAGCCTCCCCTTCCTTACCCCGCCGCCCCTGTCCTCCTGCGTCACCATTCCCAGGAAATGAATGCTTCTAAGAAATTCAGAAATTATTCTAGAACCTTGTCCAGGAACCATCTCTGCTCTTTCTCAGTCCATGCTTCATTCCTCGGGTCTCTCACGTGAAAGGCAGCAGGGGTAGAGGGGCTGTGAGATTCGAGTGACCCTCGCAAGTGGCAAGGTGCCTCCTCTCTGCCTTTACACTCAGTGTGTCAAGGCGTCTTTGCATCTCTGACTCCGTCCATTGATGTTGCTGGAGATGTCCCTGGGTGAGGGTGCGGGTGGAGACAGGAAGGAATCAGGGCGTTCGCTGTCTGACATGTATCATTCAGATTGGGTTCAAAGGAAAGAACTTTAAACCTAGTCATCTGCTGACCACCCGGAACTGAGGCCCTGCGCTCCTCCTCAGGGAGGATGCTCCCCCTCGCTGATGTTGGCTGGCTTCCTGCTCTTTTAGGTACCTGCTGGCTCTCAGGGCTGCATCTTCTCTCTCCTGCTTTCCAAGATGGTGACTGGGGATGTGGGAGAAGAAAAGGGCCTTCGAGGGACACAGAGATCTTGGGCTGCTCTCTGGGTTCTCCCCAGCTTTTACAGTGGTGGTCCCGGGTCCTCTGTGGTCACTGCTTTCTGTGCAGCCTGTGACTGCTAAATGTCAGTGCTGTGGGCCTCCTGAGATCTGGTTGCCATTCCCATCCAGGCCCTGAGCTGGCGGGTAGCCTTGCAGACTCAGTAGCCAGTACCTGCCCTGTCCATTTCCAGCATAGCATCTCCACACACAGGAGCTGCCTTCTTTGTCCCTTGCCAGGGCTAACAGGGAGGTCTGTGGGGCATGGAGGAGGTTCTGGGAAGCTGCACCAGGCCCTGTCCATCTGGACCCTCTGCATTCCTGATTAGCTTCTGATGTAGGCCCCAATGGGAAGAGGGGTAGCCAGCCTTACTCTAACGAGCCTCTCATGACTGCCTCTAACTTCTCTCCATCCCACAGTCCTCTTGGGGACTGAAAGAGATGCCATGTTCCTCATGTGTGTCTCAGCTGAGCTCCCCGTCCAGCTCAGCTCCCTCTGAGCACTAGGCTTCTGGGAAAGTACATTTATAAGGAAGAATGAGAGAGTGAGGAGCAAGAAAGAATTGAATAAGCCAAAGAAATTGGAAAACTAGATGGTTTTCCTCCCAAAACATGTCTTTGATAGGACTTCTTATTCTGTCTAAAGCATTGGATTGTCAGGATGCCGTGCATTTCTTTGTCCTAGCAAACTTAAAAAAAAAAGGCATTCCTAAATCAAACTTCAGCAATGCAGACATCGCCTGCCATTGAGACTCATCTGTGCACCTCACCTCCGTTGGCAAGGGTGTCTGAGCTGGCCACGTCTCTGTTCTTTTCAGCTTTTCAGATTGCTTTAGTTGCGTATTTCATCTGTTCTAGCTATTTCAATGGATGTCATGAGCCCTGACTTGTTTCTAAGAAAAACATAATCAAAAAGAAAAAGTGTATAAAACTGCGAAAATGCAATATGGTGCAAAGCTGCAGGTGATGCCAACATGCTGATGGAGAAGCCTGGTAAGGCCCTGGTCAAGTCCCTTGGTCACAGAAGGATGAGACGTCCTGAGATGCTGGGGCTGCCATCACCTCCCGCTCAGCCTCTCCTGGCTTGCTTCTTACCATGACATCGGGAGGTGTCTTCCCCTCTCTTTAACCATGTTTCTTATAAAATAATTGCATATATAGACATGTATCTAAAATGAATGCGTGAGTAATAGATAGAAAAAGGAGTCCACTGTAATGTTCTCTAGCAAACATAAAAATGTGACTTCACACACCTCCAGTGTCAAGCTATTTAGAATATCATTTAAATATCATAAGTATTACTCCTAAAAAATACAGAACAAGCTGGGTGCGGTGGCGCAAGCCTGTAATCCCAGCACTTAGGGAGGCTGAGACAGGAGAATCGCAAATTCAAAGCCAGCCTCAGCAATGGCGAGGCACTAAGCAACTCAGTGACACCCTGTCTCTACATAAAACACAAAATAGGGCTGGGGATGTGGCTCAGTGGTTGAGTGCTCCTGAGTTCAATATCCAGTACCCAAAAAAAAAAAAAAAATACAGAACAGTCAGTGACACACAGCTTTTTAAAATGAATTTTTTTTAAAAAAAAATCCAAATCAACATTTTCTATTTTCCTTCAATTTCAACAAAGGTCTTGTGTAAAGTGTCAGGTCATTCCACCGCTTTAAATATAAAAATCATTCTTCCGTCATCCATTATCTTAGGGCATGTATGTATTATCTAAATTTGGGTTAGGACCACATGTTGTTATTTTTTTTTGTTTTTGATGATTTAATGCACTGTTTTTGCAGATCAGCCAGAAAATGGGTAAAAAGGAAGAATGGAGAGAAAGAAATGCAGAAAATATGCTTCTGTTGGAACCTTCCCTTTCAAGTCCAGTGCATGAGGAACTATGATCCAAAGATACATGAAATCTCTATATTTATGGAACTGAATAATTTAATGGTTGTTTTGACTTCCACTAAAGGTTCATCTAATGTTTTGCTAATAAATGTCACACTTTGATTTTTCCTTTTTTGACTTACAGGGAGAAAGTCCTACCGTGAAAAGCCTCATTGTGAGGATTTTCAGTTTGGTCTTGAATCCTGTGGGCATTACACTGCTTCCTCTTGACATCTTGTAATAAATAAAACTGTTAATATTTTGACTTTAGACAAATTTCTCTTTTGCTTTCAGCAGCTAACAGTTATAAAAAGAGACAGTGCCACATTAGTTACAGCAATTTGGTTCGGGGACACCAGCAGAAACACATAAAATCCATTAGTGGTGCCAACAGCTATATAGCCATATCCAGCTATATCTAATAAATAAGGCAACGTACAATTTATAAAGTGAGTCTTAAAACTTCCCAGGAAACAGAAGAGAGTTGAGATGATCTTTTGAGTAACTAAAGCAATCATCCTTACTGAACCTAAGCTGAGATGTTTGTTTTCAAAGTACTGTGTCTGATGTGTTGCTATTAAGATGCTCGACATTGCCAAGTGAGCATAAACTAGGGAGATGTTCTCTCAGCTCATACGCTTGGTCCATTAACCTGGGTTCCTGCCTCTGGCAGTGTTTCATGCTTTGGAAAAAGGCAACTACAACAAAAAATTTATAAGAAAAATTATAATAAATCTCTAGCTCAATCATGCAATGTTAGCATCGGGAGAGACACATTCACTTCTGCTCCCAGGGGAGTTACATGCCTCTGACTCTGGGACCTGGGGAAATATATTCTTATCCCATGAGCGATTCCTAAACTGGAAATGAACACACATGTTCTACTTTCAAATACCGTTTTTATTAAAACACTTTGGTCTGATCATTGATTAATAAGCATTTTCTAAAGGAATGAGACCATTCCTAAAAACCATTTTGTGAATCCCTTTTCATTTGAAAACTGCTTGAGGAGAAAGCCATGAAGTTCAGATGCATTGGATTCCTGCAGAGGACTTGTCTTTCATGAATAACAAATACAGAATGTTTGAAAAATGAGAAAATGGGAATGCATTTGGAAATGAACGCAAAAACAAATCCATGTGCACTCATCTCAGAGTGGCCCCATGTCTTATTTGAACTTTACCCTGGGGAAAATTCTAAGCCCTTTTCCATGCCAGCGAGTTGTCATGTACTGCTTCTGCATACAACATGACCCTGAGGGGTGAGTTCAGAGGAGCAACACGCCTGCCAGGTAGAACCTCTTCTTAACAGGGAGACCGATGCCTGACACTCGTGCAGTGCGAGCTGTGCACACAATGCCAGCTCAGAGTTAACCACGCATGGGTGTTAACCATGTCCACCAGAACACTCTTGCTCAGGGGCCTCTCCATCAGTCTGGACGTATCAGCCACCCCCCTGGGCCACACACTTTCCTTACAAAGAGAGTGGGAAAGAGCAGCAGCTGGGGCTGATGTCTGGCTGCCACTTCCAGACCCTTCCCCATCCAGGGTAGGGAGCGGGGTTGTTACAGGGTAAATAAAATCCAGTGCAGATCAACAGTATGGTTCATGTTTGGATATCATCTAATCTAACTTCCTCATTCCTGATGAGGAAACTGGGCCCAGGATAGGCTTTCTGGGTTCACAAGGACTAAAGGCCAGTCTGTTCCCAGATTAGGTCACCTGTACACCCAGCCTGCCCCAGTGGCAGAAAAGAACAGAGCCTAGTGACATACTATGTGTCAAGTGAATAAGATGCAGGAACTGGCCCCAGGGTAGAGCTGGGTGGTGGCTGCATGGCTGCTGGAACTCTGATTTCCTGTGGCTTTTTTCTCTGGACTAGGCTCACCGAAGAAAGATGGATGGTTCTAGAAAAGTATCATGATGCAGACAGATCAGGATATCTACCTTGTGTGGATTTACACGACCTCTGACTGGTGATGTTTCAGGTACCTTTAGCGGGACTTCAGTGGGCCCAGAGGCTTCATTCAGCAGTTAAAAGTAAATAAAGGGAACACAACCATATGTTCACATGTCAGCTGAATCCTGGCTTACCCTGGAGTCCTGGAGCAGGTGCGGTCACCAAACCCAAAGAACAGAGAGCCTCACGGTTTGCTGACGAGACCGAGAGGCCCAACTCTGGCTGCACCACTGATTTTTCCAGCTCTGCTGGCACAGGCATTATCTCAACACACATTCCACTGAAGGAACCAGAACCCCACAGGAAAGTACAGGAAAGAAGAGCCCCTGGACCTGATCAGGCGTGCCAAGAGGATCTTACCCTCAGGTGCGAGATAACTTTTTTGAAAACTAATTCAGCAGAGTTGCATTTTCTGAAATAAAGGCCACTAAAACAGGCACATTATTCTCTAAAACAACTTCTTTGATAAGCTAACCAGAGAGAGAACAGCAGGGAGCATGGCACACAAGTGGCTGCATCATGAGACATGAAGCCTGGGATTTAAATGCCACCCAAGATTGATTCAGAACATTTTTAAGAAATAAAAAGCATTTTCCTCCTCCAATGACAAGAAGAGTGTAGCTAGTTTCATCAAACCCTTTCATTAAACTTGTCACCAGACATCAGTTATGAGAACCAAGAGGACCCCAGATGACCTTTTCCCTTTAGGTGGAGAGTCTCACTCCAGATGTGCTGCTTTCGGGGCAAATGAGAGTGACCTTCTGTCTTCTTTGCTACTGGTACTTGATCTCAATTTGGGGAGCAAGTGGCCACACTCTAGCATGGGCCCCATTAGCACTGACTCACCCCTGCCTTCCTGGTAGCTGGAAGCTCCCAGGCCACCAGCCACTTAGAGAACTCTCCAGGCACTTGGGCTGCATCAGCGTGTGCTAAGCCAGAGGTTTCCAATTAGAAACTTTGCTGGGGGCTGTGTATGGTTTCATGGGCTTATAATGTCCTAAAATGCCCCCAGGCATTAACCCTGCTGGACTGTCTCTTTGTAGGGAGCTACAACATCAATACCAGCCCAAGCTAATTGATAATTTAAAAAAAAAGAGATTATACTTTGTATCATGTCAACTAAAGCGATGTTGAACAACATTGAGTCATTGCTTCCCTTTCTTTTCTTATTCTATAGAAAAACTAGATTAAAAATCCAAGTCATTCACATGATATCAGTCTAAGAAAGAGCAGGGGTAATTTGTTCATCTCCTTTATTTTGAGAAAATGTGGCTGTCTGTCTGCTCAGGCTGCTACATCAAAGCACTGCAGACCGGGGAGCTCACAAACAACAGAAATTTATTTCTCACAGTCTGGAGGCTCCAAAGTCCTGACGTGAGCAGGTCAGTGTCCAGGGCCATCTTCTTGTTGTGTTCTCTCTGGAGAAAGACAGGAGGAGCTCCCTAAGGTTCCTTTTATAAATATGGGCACTAATCTCATTTGTGAGGGAGATCACCTCCCAAAGCCCTCATCTCCTACTACTGTCACCTAAGAGGTGAGGGTTGTAACACGTATTTTGGGGGCACATAAACATTCAGTTATGAGCTGTGGGTGAACAGTCAGTGCTTCAATATTTACTGGTCAAAGGATAAAATGCCAGCTAGCCAAGAGAGTCCTGAGCCAGACTTTGAAAAGAATGGAAGAAACAGCACTTGGAAGTGGATGCGTGGCATCCCCAGAACTGGCCCTGCCTCACACTCAGTCCCAAATATTGTGCCATCCATGAAAAAGTCCTTGCGTCCACACATTCAGTCAATGGACGTTTCTCACACAGGATGACATTAGGCCCTGGGGGGATGCCTCCAGGGGTGCCAAGCTGGCCCTCGAGGTGAAGAAGCCAATAGAAGATGTGAAATGGACACCAGTGCTGGAGTGCCAGGTGACGGGTGAGAAAACCCTTGGTGGCACCCACGGCTTTGTAAGAATTTAAAAGACGAGTGATTTAGAGTTGAAGGTGACACAAGCCGGGGTCTGGACATCATGGGCAATCAGAGAAGGGAAGGGCGTGCTGAGGAGTCTAGGCCCCGGGAGGACACCCGGGCTGAATGATGGTGTGTCTGGGGGCCCTGGGCGGACTCAGGGGCGATGGAAGAGGTTGCTGGAGGAAGGTGGTGGAGGCTCAAGGGGTGGAGATTTTGTTCAGGGAGTGAGAAGGAACCGTGGGAGGCTCTGATCAGGGCTGTGAGCTGATCACAGTGAGCGTAGGAAAAGGGCTCTGGTGGACGTGACGAGGGCAGTCATGGTCCAAGAGAGTCCAGGCAGTGCCCCAGTTGGCAGAGTCCCTCCAAGAACAGCATGAGGTGCTGAGTCCTAGTGGGGTCGGTCCAGAGCCAGTGCAGAGGGCCGCACGCAGGCCTCGCCCCTGCACCCTCGCAGCAGCCTCCACCCCTGTCCTGTCCCGCTCCTCCCAACCCTGTTCCGCGTCCCATCAGTCCTTTTCTAAAAACGCATCCATCTGTAACCTTTCTGCTTAAAGCCTCCCCTTCCTGACCCGTGAAGTTCAAATTACTCATCTGGCCACGCGGGACCCACTGCGACTGGCTCTGCCTGCCCTCCTGCCTCTCCCCAGCCTGACCTGAACCAGACCTTTCATTTTTGTGCTACTGAGCCCAGAACCAGGGCCTCGGGCGTGCTAGGCATACTCCGCCACCGAGCTGCCCCCCAGGCCCTGCCTTTCCTCGATGTCTCCAGCTCGTGCTTTCCCTGCCTGCCCAGCTCCCCCAGTGACTCTCATCTCCAGGAAGATACTGTCAACAGACTCTGTGAGCTGAAGAATCCAGTTAAATCAAGTTGAGCTGAGAGGATGCAAAACCTCTGGGTGAGAGTGGTTACCTAGTGACCCACATTTCTGAGTTTTACTAATGATGATAAAAGCTTTGTTGACAACCCCTTTCAAAGGCACTTGGCTTCCACTGCCAGACAACAGAGCGAGGTCCATCTCTAGCTTAAGGGTCTGGGAAATGCTTTCAGGTTTTTAGCTGAAGGACTTCACAGGGCTTCAGGCTCGCTGTGAGAACTTTGGCAATGAGCTCCCTGGCGTTTCATTGTGTATAGTCACTTCCAGATAGCAGAACAACAAAAGCCTCTCCAATTTTCCAGTTTGATTAAATTGTACCCTGAAAAGGCATATATTTTCACTCTATTTGAGCCAGGCACTCTCTTCCTTGGGAAGCTTGATGTGGAATAGGGAAGGCAGAGGCTTGGGGCTCTGAAGAGTTCAGATCTGAGTGCCTGAAACACCCCACCCACTCCAGGCCCTGCTGGATACCCGCCAGTAACATCTCTCTTGAAACCTGGGGTTAGTCAAGCCACCTCTCAGGCAGAGTCTCCCTGAAGAGTTGTGGCGAAGATTAAATGAGGTGGTCTGGAGTGATTGTACTAATGTGACATGCGTGGCCTGCCCTCAATCAGTGGAAGTTACTGTGGACATTATAATGAACACTGTCATCATTTAGAACCACAAATTTCAGAACTCAAATAAATTAAACCAAATAAATTTACTCATTTTTTGTGAGTTTCCAAAAGGAGAATGTCTTAAATCTTCCTTAGAACTAGTGTTTCAGAAGATCCTTGAACTTAGTTTTAAAAGCGTAGATGAGTGCCATTTGCTAGAATAAAAGACACGCCCCTGGACTCTGCTTTGACCTTAGCTGCCGCTTCCAAACTGCAGAGCTCCCTGGCCACTGCCCTTGAGCGGCATCCAGACTCTTGTCATCATCGTTGCCAACACCCCTGCCATGCAGAGGCACCCCAGAAGGACAGCGGTGATGATTCAAAAGACATGGGGTTCCCTGCTCCCCAGGACTCTTCCTTTAACACTGACACAGCAGCAGGTGCCACTCAGAAGACAGCCCAGAGACACAGCCTGTTCTAGGTCTAAACCCCAAACTGTTTTCCTCCTAAATGCCAGCCACAGATCAGATGGAACACAGACAAAAACAATCCTGCAGGGACCATCTGCATCCCCCAGGGTGTCTTCAGGTAGCTCTGTCCAGAGTGGTGGGCCCTGCAGGTGCAGAGCTCCACCCGCTTGGGATTCTGAGCTCCTAGCCACAGAGAGAAGAGAAAAGGAGGAATTCCTGCCAGGGCCAACAGAGGCGGTGCTTACTCAGTGCCTTCAAAACCATGGGCTACCATGAGTGGAAGCCCACTAGGACATAGTTGCCTGGTGTTGCATATGAGACAGATCCTTTATTGAGCGTTTAACATCTGCAAAGCACAGGTTACTAGTAAGTCATACAAGACACTCAAGTACCTCATGGTCAGAGTACTAAGAACACAAGATGAGAACAACTTTACAGTGTGTTTGTTTCATGCAAAGTGTCAAGCACAGGGGCCACAAACCCCAATTGCAGGCATTCAAAAATAATAGACACAAATAGGAAATATGATCTGGAATAATAATTTTTCTCTGCATGAAGACATCTTGTCTTTTGAAAAACATAGCCATATTAACATGAAGATGACTTTAGGCTGCTGGAAATTTACTGGACAGTGTCCATTCAATGGGGACATGAAATGCTTTTTTCTTTTTCCCTCAGTGCTGGAGATTGAACCCAGGGTCTCACTCATACTAGGCAAGTGCTCTGCCACTGAGCTACACCCCCAGCCTATGAAATGCTTTTTGAAATATTGCTACCTGTTGCTAGAAAATTATTCTTTCTTTCATTTCACTTCATTTTCTATATGTCGCTAGGGGCGTGCATACACATGCACACACATATACAACCACATACACAGTAATTCCTCAGGGCTTTTTATCCACTGGAAATTTGCAAGGGCTAAAAATGGAAGAGAGTCATGTCTGTGAAGAGCTACTGAAATCAAAACGTATCCTGACATACATTCCTACCCAATTTACCCCATTTAGGATTATAGAAAGTATCTAGGAAGAAAAACTAATAAAAAAAATTGTGCGTAGTTAACTATCTCTTGTTAGAATTCTGCTTCCCCCCAGCAGTACATTAAAATGGTCTGTTCAAATTGATAGCTTCAACATTGAAAGGGCATTAAAATAAAGCAAGCCAAGTCTGCATACCAATGTCAGAGCACAGCTTCTGCCGCCAATTAAGAGACAGCCAGTGAAACTGGTGCCTCCCGGCTCAACATGGCGGGGAGGTCTGATTTATTTTTTTAAGTTTTCATTTCAGTTTTAATGATAGTCATAACGTCACACATTTTTGTTCATTAGCATAGATAAGGCCTAAGGTTACAAAAGCTCTGCAAAGACATATCCTTAATTGTGTGGGTAGCTCTTCTAGGATTTATTTGAGAAAAGATCTGTAAGTGGCACTCCAGCCAGACAAGGCACTGGGAGCACCAGTGGATCACGGGCACTTTGAAAGCTCCTGCCTGACAAAAGCTTCCCTCCACTGTTCAGAATATGTCTCTGTGGCTGGCCTGTAAATTCCATCACCTTCAGTTTTATTTCTCTGGAAAGGACAAAGTAAAACACTTCTCCCTGAGAGCCAGAATTGCCTCTCCTTTCTTACAAATGGAGTTTAAGCAAAAGTTTGCTCACTTTTCCAGAGGCCATCAAAGTCCTTCCCACAATAGTGGGGCTTCAGGGGGAGTGGACATATTTCTGGACCTCAAGGGAACACGAGCTGCAGGCTATGGGGTCTGCCTAACATGCACCACCCCGCCAGGTCTGGGAACCCAACTAGAGCCCAGAGATAGTTCGTGTCTTTCAACAGAGCCACACAGTCAGTTCTTATCACATTAGAAAAGCTGCCTACATGTCTCTTACCAGTGTCTAATGGGAGGGAGAGATGCCCAGCTATGCCTAGCTATGCCCAGCTATGCCCACCTTATGCCTTAAGTTCATGGTGAGGAAGGGGCAGGGCAGAAAGAGAAGGTGGGGCCTGCCCAGCATCTGCTCTCTTTTTTATTCAGGGAGGTCCTATCAAGGCAACACTCAGCAAGTGACACAGGGATCCCCTGGGGGAGATGCACACTAGAAGGACAGAGCAGTAGTGGGGGGACATCCGGAGCCCCTCTTTGGCTTTGTAGCATGTCTGTCTCTCCCTCCAAGGTCCTCTCATTTGATTGGGAAAGAAATGGTGTTTTTCAAATTCCCAGATCTGGCTTTGAATCCTGGCAGTTTCTTATTGGTTGTGTGCCCTTAGATGATACGGCTTCCCCAAGTCTCATGTCCTCATCTGCATGTGGGAAAGGAGACCTCCCTGTGCTGGGGATCCAGAGAGACGTGCTTGCCCAGGCCCCAGCAGAGAGCCTCATGTGACTGGCCCACGCACACTGCAGGCCACAGAACAGCGGAATCCTGCACTGTGGGCCTGCGACCAACTCCAGCCTCTGGAGCCAACACCAGCCTCTGGCTTCCCTGCACCCCATCCCCCTGCAGCTTCAAGGCCACTGCTGGATTTCCAGGAGAAGAAAGAAAGAATATAATGTCAATTTCGTGAGAGAATGCAATTGCTTACATTGCATGTTTTTTTCCTTGTTGTTTATTTTTTGATCCTTGTCCTGGGTATTGTGACAGTTGCCTATTGACCTCTGCTCTATACGTGGAGTTAATCAGGAGAAGTCTGCAATTAGGTGAATTCTGCAATGAGGACACGGTACGGTGGTCAGTGTCCCCACACTAATCCTGCAAGAATAGACATGCCCTGCCGTTTAATTTTACTAACAGGTATTTAGTGTGGGCCGCATTCCAGGATGTAGGCTCTGTGTATGCACATTATCATTGAACACGAGAACTTCCTCCAAGCCCGAGACTGGATGGATCCAGATATCATATTTCAGAAGATTTCTTTTTTTAGAATTTGCTACTCAAAACATATAGCCAACCTACATAAATTATACATACACACACAAACATGTATATATAATTTATTCAAACAACTTTTAAATTTTAGAATATTTTAGAATAACTAAAAATTTGCAAAATTATATAGAGAGTTCATATATGCCTTTCCCTGATATCTTTTAATGTTAGTGCATTTTATACTGTTTGTTAAAACAAAGAAATCAACATTGATACGGTTCTGTTAACCAAACTTGGAGTTTCACCTGTTTTTTCACTGTTGACCTTATTCAGAGATGGTGAGGGCCTGTTACTCCCTGAGTTCATGAAAGTAATTCAAGAAACAGATGGGTCTGGAGCAAAGGAGACTTCTGCTATCAGCCTGATCTTACGGGGAGGAACTGACCTAAAGCACACAATTAAATAACTTTATTTTATTTTAAAATAAAGTTAAATAGTCACTGGTAATTGAGCCGAAATTCAAACAAAGGACAAGAGGACCCTTGTCCCTGCACTACCACAACAAATGCCACCTACAAATTGGTTTAGAGGGACAAATGGTAAGCAGTTTCTGTAAAGGCCCAGATAATAAGTATCTCATGCTTTGTGAGGGGCAGGGTCTGTGTGGCAAGAGCCTGAGTCACCACAGAGGAGCAGTCACAGACAGGACGTCAGCCAGGGTGCCTAGCAGTTTTCCAGTGGACTCCGCTTGTAAAAACAGGAGCTGTCTGCATCTGGCCACGGGCCATAGCTTGCTGACCCTTGGTTTAGACTTTCAATCCCACACACTTGACTCATAAAAAAAAAAATAAGCATGACACCAGAATCTCGACGTGGATCTTTTGCTTTGGCCCAGGAGCTGCTCATGTGCGATGACTCCATCGACCCTTCGGATCTTCCTACACGGCAGGCACTACAGTGACCTGCTCTTCCAGGAATGGGAGGCGCACAAGAATGAAGCCACTTGCCCAGACTTCATGCCAGCAAAGAGCACAGCCTGTGTGGGGACCCCCTAGCTTGACTCTCAACAGAGCCAGCCCTTATTAGGGGATGCTGCCTCCCAAAGACTGCTGTGTGTGCCGGGGCATCTCAGCCTTGGTTGAGTCACCTGGACTCATATGTATACTAACGTATACATAGGGATGCCGTTATGGATTGTATTGTATCCCCTGGGTTCATGTGTTGAATGCTTAAGTCCCAGATCTCAGACTGTGACTGCATTTGAAGTTAGTGTCTTTAAAGAGGTAATTAAGTGTAATGAAGTCATGTGGGTAAATCCTAATCCAAAGTGACTGCTGTTCTCATAATAAGAGGAAATTACGACAGGCACAGAGAGAACATGAGAGGGTGCAGAGACGGTGGACATCTACCAGCCAAGGGGAGAGGCCTCGCGAGAGACTCAACCCACCCACACCTTGATCTTGCACATCTGGCCTCCAAAATTGAGAGGAAATAAATGTTGGTAGTTTGAGGCCCCTGGGCCATGATGTGTCGCTGGGGTAGGCCCACCAGTCAACACCGACGCTCAGGCTCTCTCATATCCATCCACGCAGAGCCTCAGAAGAGGGGCTGCGCCTTGGGCTGTTTCCACGCCCCAGGCAGTCCAGGCAGAGGTTCTTCATGCTGTGTGTCACCTTAAGCCAGGGATTTGTGTGGAGCTGCCTGTGGCTCATGTGGCTCCCCGTGCCTGAGAGCTTCCCTCCAGTGCCCAGCACCGACCTCAGTGCTGGGTGCCCTGCCTGTACGGGCACCAGGGAACGCGCCTCCTTCCCAGGCACTGCGGGCTTGGCCACTTGAGGTCTTCCTGGTGGGGCTTCCTCTGACCAAGCCTTCTTTGAGGGTCTTGCCATATTTCTTTCTTCAGAGGAGCTTTCTCATCAGTAAGACCCCAAATGATTTCCATTACAAATCAAATGAACATAATAGAAATTTAAAAGACCAGGATCTGTGAATGTTCCCAGCAAAGAACTCAGCCTTTATTTGGTAATTATAGTACCAATAATTGCCAAAATATGATGCTTAGTATTACGGCATTTATGGCATTTGTGTGACATCACACCTTGGTGTGTCCATCTCCTGTTTTACTCAGTACAAAATTTAAAAAATAGTTTCACTTTTGTTTTATAGTCACCTTGAAATAATGAAAGTCAGAATAAAGCCAGTTGTCTGGAAAATGTGTCTGTTTCTAAATATTCAATAAACCATTTAAAGCTCTGCAGATCATTAAGTGGCTTCCTCTATAAAACCTAAGGTTCATCAATTAAATTTCTACCCCAGGCTTTGCTGTCTAAACAATGTGGTACTTATTTGGTGTAATAGAAATTAAAACTGAAATAGTTATTCCATAAATGTAGAGGCATGATACATTTGGTAACAAATGTGCACACATGTGCTTATGCACATACACACACCCAGAGGAGTTGATTTAGTTGATTTTCTTTGTTTTCTGATTGCCAAACAAATTTCTCTGCTGTGTTGCAGATCTATCGTCCTGGTTCTAGTTTATCGTAGCATATTCTTATCTTCCTTCCAATTGAAGATATTGTACCTAAAGATACAATGTTCTAAAGAGTCTATTTCAATTCATTCTATGTTCCCTTTAGTAACATTGAATCCTTCAGACAGCTGCTAAAAGTCAGGTGCATTAAGCTAACAGCATAATAGGGCTGTGGTCTATGGAAATTTATCAAACAAATTAACATTATTGACTTTTGAACAGACACTTTAGAGAGCTGGGAGGAGCATCACAGGACTGAGTAAAAGCCACGTCACATTGCGGGGCAGGAGGCGCTACAGGGGCTCAGTGCTCCTGGCAGGATGAGGGAGCATGGCTTAGAGAGCCTGTGAGATCCCAACGCCACCAGTGCCACCGTCCTCCATCACCCAGTGACCCCTCCAAAGAGAGAAAAGTGCTTTTTTACTCTTTGTTTCCAAAAAGTGTTGTGATTTAATTGTAGTGCTCAGGTCGAGCCTGTGTGAACCCATCCAGTCGACAGCATTGGTGCTCTCGAATTTTTGAATTAAGGACTAAGATGCAGGTGGAGGGGTCGCTGCTCTCATGGCACAAAGATGGAAGCCCCTGATCCCCTGCCCTAGCTTCCTCTTGTGAGATGAATTAAAGCTCCTGTAGGTGCAGGCTAGGTGCTAAAAATGTGTGTAAGTGCATGCCTGGAGGAGGAGCCTTAGTCACCCAGACAGCCTAAAAAGCCACCCCCCCACCACCACACATACACTAGAACCAGCAGTTTTTCGGGAATCCTGAGACCATGAGTCACTGCTACTGATGGGATGAATCATGTGCCTCAGTGAGCGAGGATGGAGAGCAGATGCCTGTGATGAGGTGGCAATGTAGAACAGGATAACTCAGCCCACGGTCACCTTCTCCTCCAGGTCTGCATGCACTGGATTAAGAGTCCCAGATATGCCCAGCAAACTTGTGAGCGGTGGGCTCTGCCCAATGGTGGTCTCTTTGAAGGCCTTGCTCTTGGCTGTGGGAGGGGTTCTCAGGCTGTGTGGGACATTGCAGGAGGGGGACTGTGCTGTTAATCCACCTATATACAATGGATAGGAATGAGCACCTTACCTGGGGCACCTCGTTCAGTCCTCAGCTCTCCCACCTTATGGGCCAGGACACACAGTCCTAGCAAAGTTAGGCCACCAGCTTCAGGCAGCAGAGCTAGCGGTGAGTACTGGGGCGTTCCCACAGGCCCCAGTGAGTCAGAATTATTTTTACTTTCTGCTCTGCTCTACCCATCCCAAGAGAGGGCATGAGGATGTAGGTAGGACTGGGTCATTCGGGCCTGCGGGTGGAAGGGCCTGAGGCTGATTCACTGTCCTTTTGGGTCTGGGCTTTCCAAAATAGAAGAGCCATATGACTTCCTGGAGGGTGTCCCTCTTGGGCCTAGTAAATGTAGATGCTTTTCATTATAGGTTGTTTTCCACATTTCTGGGCCTCAATTGAGTAAGGAGAACTAAAACAACAACAACAACAACAACAAAAACAAAAAACAAAAAACAAACTCATCTACAAACGTAGGTGCATACTTAAAGATACCAAGGGTATGCCGGGGTCAATAGTCATTGATGAATTACCAAACCCATCTGTGGTGGGTAGAAAAGAGAAAGCGGGTCTCTGATTCTTGCTCCAGAACTGTTTTCCTTGTGCTGGGATAAACACGATGCAAAAATAAATAAATTAAAAAAAATAAAACCATCAGGCAGAAAATTTAAAAGCCAAAGAGAAATCATTTTGGAATGTAGCAGAAATGGCTTCTTTCCATAACTTACTATAATCAAAGAACAGGTAGACTCCTGTTTCAGTGAATGCTGCTGGAACATCTGGTCTTATCAAATGAGCCTATTTACATGTGCTGACAGATGGTCCACAGCAAAAATGCTTTGCTGGGCTGATTACAAGTCCCACTAAACCCAAATCCCTCTATCAGGTGCCTTCCTCAGTCCCTGTGCATCTAAGTGGCAATCAGTATTACGAGGACATTGGTGTGCAGGCATTTGTCAATAATTTGCCAAACAAATCTATTTGAGTGTAATCTGATGCATTTGATTTTAAAGAATACCAGGTTTTATGCAAAGCTGCCTGTTCGGTTTTATTTTGTTGCTTTTGCTTATGGAGGAGGGAACCTGATGGAAGGCAGGTTGAGAGCTGCACAGGCAAAAAACGGGGTGAAAATGGGGGACCCTGAAAGTCTCAAATAGAGGAGGAGCGGGTAAATGCCAGGCTGAAGCTGCTGGTGGACTGAAGATCTAGGAGAGCTCAACACTTTAGGACACACACATTCTTAGACGCTCCTGCAAAAGCTTTATTTAAAGTTAAAATAATGTGCTGATGCCTTTTTGACATCTCAGAATTTGTGCAGAAAGTGGAAACTGAGTAGAGTGGGATGTGGCCACAAAGGGCTCAGGGTGCAGACAGGTGTCTCTCCATCCTGCATGCCCCCAGGGGTCCGTCCTCCGCCCCAGCACCTTTCTGCCACCTTGTCCTAGCGCTCTGCAGCCAGTGCTCCCTCTGCTACATGAGTCCTCCACCACCAGGTCTTCCAGGCACTGGGGCCGTTGTGGAGAGGGCTGTGCAGAGCTGAAGACCATCTGAGGGGGTTCTCACTGACCTTCTGATGGAGCTCACCCAAGTAAGCACAGGACTGCCTCTGCTCGCGGTCAAAAGGTAGCTTCTGAGAACACACCCCTCTGTCACCTGGTCTTGATGTACAGGCCAGGAAGCTGGGAGAAAGAGATGTGGGGCCGGGGGACATGAGGGGCAAACAAGGCTGTCCCTCGCACCCTATACAAGGTGGCTGTCCACTTTGGAGACACGTGTGGCCAGATTTCTTTGAAGAGAATATCCTTGTCCTTCAAGACGCTGCTTCTGTTAGGTGGTGACACCATTTGTGTGGGGCTGACGTGACTGCAGGAGTGGACTGAGCTCCTCAGTGGACACACCCAGGGACCCATGTGTCTGGGGATCCCCAGAGTGAATGCGCAGTACGAAGGCCTCTTGTCCTCTGCTTGGGACACCCATGGGGACGATGGCTACACCAAAGGGCAAAAGTCTAGACTGACAAGGAGGCCGTTAGAAACAGGTATAAAAGCCCTAAATCCACCTGAGATGTGTTAAAGCTCCAACTCGACACATGGAAGGGCAAGAGGAGGGGTGGCAGGACGAAGGTCGAGAACAGTGAGGACATTTGAGAGGGACTGCCTGCGTGGTCATGTCTACTCACATTAATTTTAGACGAAGTTTTGCAGAAAAATAATGCCAGTTACTAAAAGTGCCCTGCCATCCCATAAACTGCCTCATCAGAATTTATCAGCCACTGCAACAGCATCCAGCATCTCTGAGGGGCCGGTGGAGCACGACCTCATAAAAGACAGGAAATGAAGCTACAGCAAACCTGTGCTGGTGGAAGGGGGAGGTGATTTATAAATCACTAACTCATGCTGAAATCCGAGTGGGCCTCCTGAGGGTCTTGTTTTTAAAACTAATTCATTCATGTGTGAAATGCTTCTGAGGTCCCCCTTGCCTTGCTGACACCACCCTTCTGGGCCACCACTTGAATGTCCTAGGTGTAACTCGGGGCACGCGAGGGCCCAGGATGGAACAGGTTATGTAATGGGATCCATTTCATTATCATAAATAAATGTCAAATGGCCACAATACATTTTCTCTGATTGAACTGTCAAGGACAAAATCATGTAAGAACAATGAGTTTTTATTCCTGTGGCTAAAGAGGAAGACAAGAAAAAGTAATGAAAGTATCTACATAATTTAATGTCTGCAGGCTCCAGGAAAAAGAAAAACCCCAGGAGCCTGTGAGCAGAGGGCCTCATTCTCAGCTGCATCACACAGTGACAAACAGGGTCTCTACAGGATGATGCTGCACTTGTTATCAGCTCCAAAGCACAGCTTCAGAGTGGCCCCTGAGTATCAAGGACAGAGCTTCTCTCCCCTTTTTCTGGGGAGGCATCTAAAATGGAACTCACTTCTCCTCTTCCCAATTCAGAATGGAACCTAAGGGTATGTGAGAGGAGAGGCCTGAGAACTGGCCCACGTCTGTTTGAGTCTCTGTTTTTCAACTTTCCTCCTTGGAGAAGAAACGGAGGCAAAGTTTGAGTGTGATTCCGAGGGTGCTAGCCCGGCCCAGCATGATGGCTGGCAGTGGGCTCCAGACACAAGGCTTGCTGTTTGAATGGCAAGAGGTAGAGGTGGCTCTATGTGCACTCTTTGAACTTTTCTTTTGCACTTGCTCTTCTTTTCCTTTCCCCTTACTGGGTCAGGGTCTTTTCTTTCATGGTCACTGTGGTGACCTTGAAGGCTGACCTTTGCACTGAGACCTGCAGTCTTCACTGATGGTCACCTCTGATTGGTTTTAGCAATTATGTCCCTCTAGGCAGGCCCTATCTACTTATCCCCATTTCATAAATGAGATGGGGGCTCAGAGAGTGGCTTGCTGAAAGTCACATGCCAGGAAGTCCTGGAATGGGGCCTTGAAACCCAGTCTCCAAATTCAGCGTCCTAGGCTGTGCTGTGGTCAGATGGTCAAATGAACATTCAGTCATACCAGATGAGGCACATTCACAGTTTGGAAAGAAACTCTTCAAGGTGAAAAAGAAATGAAGACTAGTTTCCTACTTTGCAGATGACAACCGAGGAACACTGGAGGGGGACTAGGGAGCAGCAGCATCCAGTCCTGCCTGGCTTCCCTGTTCCCCTGGGTGGTCACCAGTTAGTGGAAACACTCTTGGTCTCTCCCTGATCCCTACCCCCTCTTCCCCAGAAAAGCCAGAAGGAGTATTTGTTGATAAATTTGGGAGCAGGGACTGGCTTATACAGTCAACCCTGTCCCCTGCTCATACTTGGCCTGTTTGCCTGTCCTGAATGCTATGTGGTCTGTGTCTCCATGGAATGCATGTGACAGAGATGCCCCCGTGGCCTATGGTATGTTGGTAGTCGACAGGAGGAGGCTGCTTATTTGGCCCCTCACACTGGAAATCACAGTGGTGAGAGGTACATGCCCCACCCATCAAGTTACACTCTGCAGGCGGCTGCGGGCTGAGCTTCTCCAGCAACTCATAAGGCTGCCTGGTCGAGTTCTTCCCCAGGTGGACAGTGGCTTCCACTATTTGATTTGAAATTGCTGGAAAGCCCCCAGGGGCTTCACCCCTCAGAAACCCGAAGCTCTTTCCTTGATGACTGGGAGCCTCACCCTGTGCTCAGCTCTGGTGGAGTCTTCCCCCACACTTTTGATTTGTCTCTATCCTCTTAATCCTTTCCCCAGTAAAATTATACAAAAGCCTGATTCTTCACATTCATATGAAAATTGATTTTATTCTCCACCACTACCATTTTGTTGATGGTCCTTTTATTCCTAAAATCAGCTGGACTTGTTTCATGTAATGAAAACAGCCATCTACATTCACAACACTTGCTTTTCATTAGCTTCCAAGCTACACATAGATAAAGTGAAAAGCCCAAACTTTATGAAGCATTTTAATTTTACATGGTCCCCAAGGCGTGCACCAGGGTAGTCGTGGAGCACACTCAGGCTTGCGAAGTGGTGCTATCTGTCCTCAGCTACGTTGTACAAACAGACATGATTATCAGCACCCATTCGTCTAAATGAATGCGGCGAGACACGGAAAGCCATGGAATGTGCACATGCTGGCTTACAGGGCAGGATACTTCTCCAGCTTGAGAATCAAAAGCTCATAGAACCCACTGGGACCCTTGCAGTGGGGCACAAGAGCACATTGTGAGATCAGCCTTAAGTGGGTGGCCTCTGCCTTCAGGGTTTCTTTGGAGAAAGGAAAGACACTAAATGAAATTACTCCAGAAATTACTCCAGTTGGTGGCACAGAGGGTAAAACTGTCCAAACTACTCCTTGAAATAGCGTATGGAACTGTCTTTGTTCATAATACAGTTTCTCAGACTAACATGACGGACTGAGGAAATACTTATTGTTCGGAGGGGTGAGGTTTAAAGTGGGCCATGCCAGATACGTTCACTTTATGGGAAGAGCAGAACCAAGGATCTTCCAAAAAACTTTGCTCAGCAAGAAGGCTACAGTTGACACCTCTGTGGGATGGCGCCCCACTAAGGAGCTATTGGAACTCTATCCAGAATTCTGCATTATGTTCTGATTCCTCTCACAGCCCAACGCAAGTGCTGTAACAAAGGGAAAGTGCCATGTGGTGCTTTAAAACTCTGCACCATATGCCATCCTGATGGGCCAGTACCACCAACCCTTCTCAAATCCCATCTCCACTGGTTTTGCAAAAGGCAGGCTTTGGATCCACCATTGAGCAGAGCTCATTGCCAAACATTTTCCAATAATGCTGAAGCTTCTGTAGTATAAAGATTTTATGTGCTTTCTGGAGCATATAGAACCAACTGCCTAAGCAAAAAAATTTATAAAGTTCTGGCTGACATAAAATAATAAGGACCCCCTCCTCCCAACTACTCTGGGTTAGATTATTTCATGTAGTGGAATTTAAAGTGAAAGGTCTCTTCATTGAAAGTTAAAAAATAAGAAGACTCTTTGCAAGCTGAAAATTTTGAAAATCTATCAGGAAGTAATCTTCTGTCTGTCCTGTTTGTTTCAGTATTTCCATCTATGGAGAGAATAAATTTTGCCCATAAATGTACAGCTATCAAATTAAAACAATAGATTGAGTTTTCATGATCAAGAATACATGACATTTGGATTAATACAAGTGTAAATTAGATATAGATATTTGGATATTTTTCTGGTTATGTTCCTTAGGCATGGGACAAGAAAATGACTGGGGTGCTTACTTCATAAAAATCTGATCTCTTTCTGGAATTATTTTGTTGTTTAGGGAGTAAAAAAGGGTTTCTGGTGTGGAGAACACGATTATCATCTTTCAGGAAAGACAAAGGGAGATCAAAGGAGATTTTTTGAAAGTTTCCAGACACTAATGTTTTAGGAAAGACAAATCCTAAGGGGTCAGTATCAAAGGACAGCTCTGAGAGGGCCACTGTGGGCCTGGCAGTTAGGAGAGGACTCCAGGAGAGAAGTCAGGACAAGAGATTCTGACACAGAAGCAGAACCCAGGGCCCAGGGCTGCCTGCTACACGGCAAATTTGGTAGGTTAATCAGAAAATCAGTGGATGTTTCATTTGTTTTGAAACATGTAAAAATAAATTATATAGCAATATTTGGATGGGGAATCAAAGCCTTTTCTATTTTTTAAAGTCTGGGTCCACTTCCTGGAGTGTTATCATTCTTTTATAATCAGTTTTCTAGTGTCCCGTTTGGATCTCCTTAAAATAAAACAAGGACATAAAGACAGCAGCAAAGCAATCACAAGGCAGAATTGATTTTTAGAGTTTTTAGAATTGTTTAGAATTTTTTCTTCCAGTTTTAAAACCATTCCACATATAAATAATTCAAAACAACTTCTAACAAACACGCCTTATTAAATCTTTGCAAATCATTCAACCAGGTTTTTTGTAGAAACAATTCTCTTTGCATTGATGGTTCATTGGTTTACGTGATTTTTAATTAAATTAAGAAATCCGATACTAAGAACAACTAGCAAAAACAGGCCTGGAAACCAACACAACTGACCTGTGAAAATATCAGTTAAGTTGGAGGGCACAGAATTATAGACAGTCCCTGTCTCCGGTGTTTCCTGGGCCCTGGTGTCACCAGGGATGCACTCCGGAGTGTGGGGAGGGTGCCGGTTGACTGCACCCACTCTGGGACAGACTCTTCACACTATTAAACTTAGATAACCCAAACTCAATTGTGTTCACTTTTGGAAAAAATAATACTGTAAGTGGACATCTCTACCCAGAAAGTTAAATTTGTGTTAGATACAGGCCAGTGGACAGATACTAAAAAGTATGTCTGCAACCTACTTTATTCTGGCACTCTGCAGATGTCATACAGTTATGGCTTGATAGCTCGGATGAGTCAATCTTTGAATTTGGATAATGAATTCAGATGGAGAGGGACACTGATCTCATCTCAAAAATTACCTGACTCCTGAGTTTATATATCCTTACTTTCATTTGATTAATCTCTTTTCTGACCCAATATTTTACTCTGCTAAAACAAAACCCACAAGCCAAAAGTAAACCTCAACACTCGTACTAATAATAATCACCTTCATAATGGTATTTATAAAATTTTTTGTAATGCATGGCCTACTTTCTCCAAATTTATTAAATTGGCACTAACTGAATGTCTACTATATGCCAGTTTGGTAGACATGTGACTATTTTTTCTTTAGCCTGCCTAATGTCTTGGAGGACCACTGTTCATCTTGCTGGAGGATTGGTGGGAAGCCACTGGGAGCTGTGGCTGCTTCTCATGTCAACTGATAAGTCCTGCAGGGACGAGACCATCTTTCCTCCAAGGTGGCTCATCTACAATCACAAAGGGAAAGAACACAGAGCTTCTTAGATGGGTTCTGGTTCTTTGCTGTGAATAATGAAAGGTGTGTGGACATCAGGAATCTTCTAGGTTTGGAAAGGTTAGTTTTCTTACCTCAGCTTATCTGTTGGTTGGTTACAGAGATTAACCAAGGTAAGGTTAGGACACTTGGTCATAGACATAGTCCATTTAAAAAAAACACACTCCATTTTTAGAAGGTATTTCTCTTTTGGTTAATGTTCTATGTGACAGAGTTGCATAGTCGATAAGGGCATTTTTCCAAGTTTTATAATGGAAAAAAATATATATGGACTCCAATTAGCTTACAAGGAAAAGGTGGTAGATGTGTAGCTTTGGCCACCCAGCAGTACTTGGGGAAGTCACATTTTGCCCTGTGCTTACTTCCTTCCATTCAGGGCAGGGAGGGGACGGATTGCCCCATCTCCTAAGTCCAAGTGGGCATACCTGGCTCCAGAAAAGCCCATAAGCTCTCTATGCCTCTTAGTGACAGCTGTTGGTTTGCATGTGTGATTTTGGCTAAGCCAGTGGAAGATCAATCAGGACCTACCTGTGGTCATCTTTGCCACCAGCAGAGCTTATCTGAGAACAATAAATACAGGGTCAAGGATGCTAAGTGAAGGGAATGTCTTCAAGAAGGCATTCAAGAACATTGAAGGCGTTGAAGGTTCATTTAAGAACCTGGACCCAGTCAGGGCTGCCCTCACCCACTCAGGCGCACAAACAATTCTATTTTTTGTTTCAACTAACTTTTGTTACTGATCACTGAGAGACTCCTGGCTAATACAGCTAGACCAGAAGCAGAGGAGGGGGAAGACCTGGAACCCATCCCAGCACACCTCTATCCCTGTAATCATCCCATGGAAAGAGTACAGGAGGCAGGGTTTTGTTGTACGCTACTATATTGACGAGAAAAAGAAAAAGAAGTGAATGAAGCAAATTTGTAGAATACGGATGAGTAGCACTGGCAGAGCAGTGGCTATCACTGGTTCTGGGTTTCCACGTCAATTGTACAAACTATGCAACTGGTGTTTTTATATATCAGGGAAAATCTCAGGATTAGTTTTATCAATAAATGGGCCCCCCTCCCCCTCATAAAAGAATGAAGGGAACACACTAAGTCACATTTCTGGGTGCAGATGTTCAAGTTCACCTAAGGCACCATCCAACTGGTCAACATGAGCTAAAACTTCCCTGACAAAGGTGTGTCCAGGCAAGCTCAGCGAGGTCAGTTTAAGTATTGGTCTCATTTAATTGTTAGGATAAATGACAATGACTGCATTTCAAATTCCTGAAAAATTATATCAATCATATCAAAATATTCAACTTAAAAGTGAAAATTCTCATTAAGGTCTTGTGCAGTGCATCATCCTATAAAGTGGTTTGATTCATTTCATTTCATTTCATTCTGATTCAACTATTTTGGTTTTTATTCAATTTGTCTCATGTCAGATGTTGATGTCCTTAGTCATGGGTGCATATGGAATTGCTGCCTAATTAAAACTTCCCCATAGTCATCAATGAAATCACAATGAGGAATCTGTATCACTTTGTATTATGTGGGCAGAGGGGTTCAAGGTCAAAAGAATGATATGGCACCTCGTATCATTGTATGTGTGAAGCTGCACATATAAAATCATGCTGAGGTGTCCATTAAGAACAGCCTTGAGAAAGGAAATAGCTACAGAAGGGTACTATCCAAGTGTGCTGGTGCTGGGGTAGATGAGTACAGTAGTAATAGTGGCCATGGCTCATACAGGGGTGCTTTATGCAGCCTCCAGAGCCACTGATACATTTGCAGACAGTTCTTATTGGTTAGGCAGTCAGAATTAGGATGGAATACCATATTCTCAAACGTGAGTGGCATCTTGAGTCTAGAATCTGTAGACTCCCTCAGTTTTGGCCTCCTACAACATATATCGATAGTTTCACTGCTGCTGTGGAATCCTGGACACTTTTCTAACAGCTTTATCAAAATTTTTCCTCTATGGGAAAGTAAGCACATTCATCAGTTATTTATTTATTCACAATTCTGATTAAAGAGATAATCTGAATTGTGATAAGACCAGAGGCATCAAGTGGAAACAGGAGATGCTGAACGCTGCCGTGTTTCTCACTGAATGTAAGAAGGACATTGTGCTAAGTACTTAATGTGGTGTAGTGGGACCTGGGGTAACAGCTAGGCTGTGGGCTGGTGTCCTAGACTTGTCCCCAGCTAGCTATGTGACCAGGGTGCTTCACCTAACCTGGGATACACCTCCTTATCTCTAAGGATATGCATTTGGAGCCTTGTAACCACTGTTTCCAACTGCATACGCTAGACATTATGTAGAACATCAAAATAAGAGGAGAAAGGGTCTGTGCAGGCATGACCACAAGGGGAGAGCAGAAATCAGTGAAGATTATCTCATTAACAGGCAGGGGGCTCTGCTCCTCCTCATTCGATGGCCTGCCATCAGTCAGGCCGAGGTCTCTCTTCAGCCAGTTGTTGCAGTGCATGTGAAATCAATGAATGTTTAAAGACAGAGCAAAGTGAGCAGAGACGACAAGCGCCGACGTGCCAATTCAGCCCATTAAGCCCTGACTGCACAGACTGTCTGTGTTTGAAAGTGCAAGAGGGGATGAGCCCATATTCAGAGAACGTGCTCCTCATCAGCATTTTTTCAGTCAATATAAATAGGAAGAGTTTTCAGATTTGGGGCGTGCTGATACAAGCATTCTCAAAATATCATTTAGAAGAACGCATTAGCCATCTAAACGAGGGAGTTTGCTAATGTTCTAAATCTTCCTATCCTGGGATATAATTTTGTTTTATTTATTTTCTTCAGTGTTAAGCACATCATGTCACAGAAATGCTTTTAGCATTAGGAAAAAAATTATGTTTTAATTTTAATCCTTTTGGATCATTTCTCTTCTTTAAGAAGTAAGAGTTAGCATGCAAAGAACATAATTAAGCTGAGCAATAAAAATCTTGATATTTTCATGCTTCTAAGAAATTTAATATGGAATGTGATTTGCTGGAATAAAATCGATTCAATAAGCATTCCTTTTTCATCTTTTTGTTTACTTGGCGTTCTATGACCTCTATGATGTTCAGGGTGGGTAGAACTGCAGGACTGTGATGTCTTCTGGTGCTCCACCTGCCAGGTGATTCAGGTGCAGAATCCAAGCTTTTTTCTCAGGTTCAAAGGCAGACATCCTTAGGAAGCCCACCCAGTTTTGTTTCAAGGTCAGTGGCCAAAAGCAATTGTGTTTTTAGCTTATTATATTTTAGCTCATGCAGATCACCCATGGGACAAAATGTATTTTCATGTTGTGAGGATGCAATAAAAGCCTCTGAACCTACAGCTCAAGAGGCTGTAGACAAAGCTTTGCCCCATCAGACAGGGCTTGCTCAAAATGCATCACTCTCTTCACCACTGCACCGTACAATGGATCGATACCTCCAGGGCCAGTGTTGGTGTCTGGGAGGTCGTGAGCGCTGGAGCAGAGAAGGAACACTGGAGCTCATGTTTACAAGGGGCAGGGACAGCCTGTGTACCTTCCTGTGGTTGTGCAGAGGGTCAGCCCTGTGGGTCTTAATTACAGCATGGGTCACCGTGTAATCAGTGTTGTTCTGTGCTCACTGGTAAGTAGCCATACAAAATCTATGTCACTCAGCCCCACTCCCAGTCACAAACTTTAACTATGATGCACCATTCATTCCCTGCACAGGGATGACTTGCGTTTGCCTTCTTAATTCACTGCATGAAACCTACTATTTGCATTTCAAGCTTAGGTTCAGGTGTCTACAGTAGATCAAAAGCATAATTCTTTGTAGTTAACTTAAGCATTCAAGCTCAGTCTAGAACACATTTCATAGTATACCAGAATATCCTAGAGCCAAAAGCACAGCCAGAGAACAAACTATGAACTTGGAAAATTGTCCAGAGTATGCCGAGCTATCAAATGAGCTGCCTCACAGGAATAAAACAATCAATTCAGAAATTAAATTTTCTGTTTTCCTCCTTCTTCCAGAGCTTAGCCACATACAAGACTTCCTTCAGGGATTCTTAAGATTATATTAGCCATCTGTGAGTGTGTGAGTAGCTAAATGCACCACCGACAATTATTGAGTTATCAAATGGTGTCACCCAAAAGCATTACTAGGTTTGTCAAATGGGCTGAAATCAGCTCTAACCAGAGAACATGTTCAGGAACTATTCAATTTTCTCAAAACTGGAGAGAAACAAAAGGAACCGAGTTGACTCCCATCAGTGAAAGTGCATGCCTAACTGTCTCTCCCGTGGGCTCCTGATGATGGTGGCATTCATAGTGTCCTCGGCTTGGGCCTGGGGCCCCTGGGCTCCCTGCAAACCTGGGGCCCTCACCTCAGAGTTGTCATGATGCGATATTATGTAGTGCTTGGCACAGTGCAGATATTTCCCTGGCCTAGAGAAGACATTGTGGATGGCTTCTGTGTGCAACATGAGTGTACAGAAAATAAAAGAGGGACATGTTTGACTTTACCCAAATTGGCTGCAAGCACTTGGGACACATCTCTGTAAGCTGCATATGTGAATGGGTTCAGAATGGTTTGGACACATACCATAGTATACCAGAGATCTATATTATTCTAGAAGAAAATGAGAAATATTTGTATTTTCTTTCTTACCTTCTGAATCAATTTTTAAGGCTTTCACCCAGAGAGAATAAATGACGTAACCAAGTGGTGAGATCCAAAATGTGGACAACTGTGTTCTCCAAAGGCATTTCCCATGATATCACTTGTTCTAATGTTCTTCTCATTGTATCATGTTGACACTTCTCCACTGAGTTGCAGGGACAACGTCCCCTCCTTAAACCCAGGCAGAACTTTGTGACTGCTTTAATCAGCAGGATGTGAAGGAAGCGATATGAAGTGGCTTTTAAGGCAAAGGCCATAAATGTGTTCTCTCACCCTCTTCCCTCAGGGGTCTCCATGTTGGAACTCAGTCACCATGCTGGGAGGAAGCCCAAGCCACATGGAGGTGAGGTGTTCCAGCAGCCAGCCAGCATACACCAGGAAGAAGCCTCCAGATCATAACAATCCCCAGAGGCCAAGTGGTCCCAACCTTAAGTCGTTCCAAATATTATGGAACAGAAACAGCTACCTGTAGGTCCTGCATGGCTTCCTGTCCCTTACAGTCCAAGCACATAATGACATTTATGTTCCTAGGCAGTGATATGGTTTAATTTTCACTTTCCTTAAGATTTACTCAGAGAGAGAGAGAGAGTATTAAATGGCTCAGTTTCCAGACTCTAAAGATGGAGTGCTTGGTTAGGATATGGATTGTCCTTCAGGTGCTCTTTTTTTTTTTTTAAATATTTTATTTTTTAGTTGTAGGTGGACACAATAGCTTTATTTTATTTTTATGTGGTGCTGAGGATCGAACCCAGTGCCTCCCGCGTGCTAGGCGAGCACGCTACCACTGCGCCATAACCTCAGCCCCCTTCAGGTGCTCTTAGTCTAAGGATGTTTATTGTTTATGTATTTAGTGCCTGAATGGCCTGCACAGTGTTTCTATGTACTTTATATATTTCTCTTTGCCCACTTCCCAGTACTTTAACCAATATATTTACAAAAAGACTCATGCCACCAGAAACTATAAGTGACATATATATATATGCATATGTGTGTGTGTATATATGTGTATATATATATATATATATATATATATATATAGAGAGAGAGAGAGAGAGAGAGAGAGAGAGAGAGAGAGAGAGAGAGGGAGAGAGAGAGAGATATGAAACAAACAGAGACAGAGAGACACTGATTTGCCCTGTGCACACCGTGTCACCTTCCTTGGCCCTTTAGGCAGGCACGCTTTGAATCTTGTCCAATATGGCCTTTTGGCATATCTCCTATCTCGTGGACCTAGGAGCTTGTGAAATCCTTGCCTTTGGTTGCTGTGCATTCACTGGCCCCCGGCATGGTACCTGGAGTGCAGTTTGCCTTCAAGAGTGTTTCCTAAATGCACTGGAACCAAGCAGTACACCTCACTCCTGGCCTCTTTAGTTCTTTTGTCATCCTCGATAACCACTTTCCACTAATGGCTGTTTGCTCATTCCAAGGATGTGCTATATTTTGTGTTTGTTTAACATCCTGAATTTATTACATGATATTTTCATCATATTCAATCACCTTCATGTCCCTCATAATCTATACTTTTGTTAAACTTTCATATGGATCAGTGCTTTTTCCATTAGATTCCACTTAAGAAAGCAATGGATTAAGGCTGCATTATCACAGGGAAATCTAATGCTTATCTATAAAAAGAGAGATTTAGGTTTAATTAAGACATATACATCTAAGATTTATCACTGTAGGTAGATACTTAATGTCTGTGTTTGGAATGTGCTAATTGGGTTCCAATTAGTGGGGTCAAAACAAGTAAATCAAAGGCACTTTCTCCCCCTTGATGTCTCCTTCTCTCTCCCAACTAATTACCTGTGTTCCTCATGGTCTCAGCAAATAGGAGCATGATCATGCCTTCCACTCTCTGAGTTGATGGTGGCTGGGACCAATGGTGCCCAGTCTCCTGGTGACTGCCAACCTGTGGGACCCTCCTGAGTCAGTCTCTGGAGGTGGGGCCCCAGGAATCCATATTTGATAAAGAAGGCTAAGTAATTCTTACGCAGAATTTAATTTGAGAAATGCTATTTTTCAGCCACTGAGGCGTTTCCACTTTGCTGTCTCTCAGGGGTGTCTGAGAGACCCTTGGCAAGCATTTCTTCTCTTTCCAGTGGTTGGGAGAAGAGTAGGGGTGCCTGACCAGCACCCTGTTCTGTGCATGAGATGGAAGGTCTCGCCCAGAGAATAGCCGTAACATGGGCAAGGTTTTCAGTTACTCAGGAAACTTTCTGTTCTAAGTTGGTATGCCTTTTAAAGTTCTTTTCTAAATTAAACTTGGCAAAAATTTCTCATCAAAGGAGATTTCGGGTGTCTCTGTTTACTATTTCTTATACAAATCACATATTTACCAAGTGCTCTGAGCAGAGACCCAGAGTGGAGAGCAGAGTCAGGCTTACCTCCACGACGTAACAGCAGCTAAATGAACCCACACAGCTGGAAGACACCTGCCACCTGCACGCATGCCCTTGGATGCCTCTTAAGTAAGAATTCATGACGCTTTGCATCTTTTTCCAGCCAATTTACACATCACATTCATCCCTCATTTATTACCCTACCCAGAGTCAACTTGTTCTTCTGGCACAATCAATCTGGCTGACTGGTGAGGCTTCACGGCAGTGCTTTAACTTATGCAGACATGGACCCAAGGCATCTCAGTCACTCATGAAGTGAAAGGGAGACAGCATTAGATTCATCAGGAAATGCTGTTTTTGTTATACATATATGTCTAATGACAGGGTTATTTATATCAAAGAAAGTCAGAATCATGACAGACAGGACTAATGCATCAACATCAGAGGAAAATGCAAGTCAAGGATGGCCACAAAACTCAGAGTCCCAAGATACCTGTCATTTAATGCCCCGTGGGTAAAGGTGGCAGGATATAATCACTGAATTATCAATCATCAATGATGGCGCATCAAGTAGAATATACTATCTTAATTTATATAACAAAATATTTACCTCCTGTCCAGATAGAGGGGCTTAGGGCACTTGAAGTACTTTACCAGTTGTTCCTTTATGCCAGGGTGTAGGTTCCTGAGATGTAGCAGTAGGCGGTGACAGGGGATTTCTGACATTGACAACAAGCTCTTTGTTAGCAATATTCTAAAACAACAGATGAATAGCAATATAAAGTAAGAAAAACTTTATTTATGGAGATATTTAGAAAGCATACAAGGTTCTCATGGAGCATATGTTGTGATAATCTCTTCACTTACATGACTTTGTGGATTGCTTATTGCATGATATTAACAAAACAGCTACTGAAAGTTATGGGGAGGTGGCAAACTGGAAAGACCCTGAAATGACACTTCCAAGGAGGCCCAGGTGATCTAAAGTAATAAATAAAGCCTGGATTTACTTTCAATATCAATTCCATGTAGCTTTACAAACTGCCTAAAGATGCCTCGATGGCATTAAACTCAGCCTGTAGGAGAGTAAGCACTGTCCTTCACTGTGACTACACTCCTGCCTCAGCAGAATCAACACTGTCTCATGAGGACAAACGATCCCTCCGATTCTTTTTTGGGGGGGAGGATTGAACTCAGGGGTACTCAACCACTGAACCACATCCTCAGACCTATTTTTGTGTTTATTTAGAGACAGGGTCTCACTGAGTTGCTTAGTGCCTCGCTGTTGCTAAGGCTGGCTTTGAACTTGTGATTTTCCTATCTCAGCCTCCCAGAGTGCTGGGGTTACAGGTGTGGGCTGAGTCCGGCCCTTGGATTCTTTAGAAGCATTTGCTATGTAAGTTGCAGCCACAGGAGGCAGCACAGGCCAGGCCCTGGCTGGGAACTCCCTGAGTGCCCCAACCATGAGAACTGCCACCGCCAGCCCCCCTCCCCACCCACACGTCAAAATGCTTCTGGTAAATATCATCCAGGTTCCTGCTGTGAATCTCATGCAGTTCTTCTAGAAGCTTCCCTTTGCCAACTGCAATGTTCTCTCTATACATAGTGGAATGCCTAGCTCACACTTCCCACACAGACCAGAGAGGCGCCTTGCAGAGTGCATTGTACAGACCCTGGCCAGTGATTTCAATCTGACCCCTCTGTTGTCTATTGTGTGTCTTTAAAATTTGTTTTGCTTTTCTGAGTGTATGTTCATGGGAAAGAATCAGAGGGTTGGAACCAAACTTGTGCAATGATGCGGCCTCCTGAGAGCCCCCAAAAGCTGGCCAACACCTTCAGAGAGGGGCCTCTCGGAGGAGGACTCTTCCGTTGCTGCCTAGCTGCCCCATTAAACCTCTGAGCTGATGGTCTCCAATATTATTTAAGGAAGTGAATAGGAGGCATTTAAAAAAATGAGAAAATAAAAATGGAGTCACCAAAGATTCAGGAATTTTACAGAAACAGTTTGCTGAAATTAATTACATTATTTCCCCTTTGCATATGAGCAGATCTTACCTACAAATATACAGATTAACCAGTTCTGGCTATTCTGAAAAATGTTTAATTTTTAAAAAAAAATTTTTAATTCATAAACACATGGAGCCCTGCAGACATCATGGCCCCTGGGGAAAGGACAGTGAGGCCACTCTCTTTCTGGAGGAGGAGTTGAAGACTTGAGAAAGGTTTCAGCAGAAACCTCACAAGCAAAGCGTCCCTGGGAAGGAGAGCGACAGAAGAACAAGGAAAGGCCATGGCTGAGACCCAGTGCTTTTCCCGGGTTTCCGTCCTGTCCCAACACACTGGACAGCAGCAGTTACTTAGAAAATATCTACCTGCTCAGGTTCAGGAAATCCAGGAGCAGAAAATGTCAGCTCATCAAAGCAAAGTTATGGAAAGTCAAGTGGGTTTGCACATGTTGATGCCAACTTCCAGCTCAAGCTCACCCTGGGCACAGGTATTTCAGCCATGCATTTTGATTTATATGTGGTGCAAATGAGAGCCATTGAGCACCACTTGCTTAGTCACTTCCAGAATGAGCTGTTCTTGTTCCAGCTTTCTAGACGGGCTGAGGGGCAGCTGATCATGGCAGCTCAGCAGCTGAGTAGCCTGCTTTTCCAGCTCAGGTGTTTTGGATTTCTGTGTATTCACTTGGGACAAGGCAGCATTTTGAAAGAAGACCCATTCTTCCAAACAGTCTGTTAATGACCAAACACTCAGGGATGGGAGAGGGGGGATAGGAAGTCAGCCCCTGCAGCCCTGCCTGTTGGGATTGCTTCTAGACCCTCCCGCCCGATGGGCATCCCCGTGTTGTGCCTCTCATGACTCCTTTCTTCTCTGTCTTAGACCTCAATTGTTCATGCCCTTGGAGAGCACCTCTAGGGCATCTTTGACAGCATGGAGTACCTGTCCTTGTTCCTAAATCTGGAAAGATTTCAGTCCTCAAATTGCCACCTCAATAATGAGGACACCAAATCTCTGCCTCTGGTTTGGATCTTTCCTCTGATTCCAGAACCTGGTGAGGGTCACAGAGGCTTCCCTTAACTTGGAAAGCAGCTCCCAGCCTCGGCCCATCAGTCTCTCAACCACAACCCTGGATGATCAACTTCCATCGTCACAAGGGAAAGAAGTTCACCGTGGCTTGTGTATATTGGACTGTATTTTTTTCCACAAATGCAATCCTGTTATCTCCTTGACAAAAGGAACGACTTCCTTATTCACTAGCCCTGCTCGATTCACAGGAACATTGCCAGCTGCCACACAGATCTTGTCACCTGGTGATACAGAGACAAAATTCCCCTTGGTCTTTCCTCAGTCTTCTCCCAGTCTAAGGACTCATGGCCCAGCGGCAGAGCTGCTCACGGAGGGCTGGAGGTCCCCTTGATGTCAGCTGCTGGGATGTGTTTCTATCCACCACCATCACTAGGGGGGAGCCTGGTATGGGATTCCTAGGTGCCTCTGCAGGAGGATTTAGATAAAGGCCACACTTTTTAATTACAATGGGTGCAGATTTCACAAATCACAGCCATCTTTATTGGGGAGCTTGGGGGGCTGTGAAATAATAGGTCCCTCAGTAGTTCCCAGGCTTTACCAATATCTCATCTTTAAGAATAAGAGTTAAGGAAAAGCCCACCGGGAAGGCCATGTGATATGCCAACACAGCAGTAAAATACTGTTTCAAGATCAAATAGACGACGTGAATGTCAAGAGCAGGGGGTTGTTACTAAAGTGGTCTTAGTTTAATCCTGTTAGAATTTCTATATGTGACCATTCACTCTTTTATTTATGAATTCTCTCCATCTAGAAGGTTCTGAAGCCATTTTCAGAGCACACAGAAGAGACTCAAGCGGATTCAGTAGTGAATTGTTGGACTCCCAGGAGTGCCCACCCAGCAGCTGCCCTGTAGCACATGCCAACACACGTTGCTTGATTTCAACCTTCATGTGTAAGGCTTCTTGGGTCTCCTACATTGCAACAGGGTCAAGATGAAGGCTTAAAAGATCCCTCCAGGGGGCTGGGGTTGTGGCTCAGTGGTAGAGCGCTTGCCTCGCATGCATGAGGCACTGGGTTCGATCCTCAGCACCACATACAAAATACATAAATAAATAAAATAAAGTTGTTTTTTTTTTTTAGAAGATCCCTACAGGAGGAACCCTGGAACCCAGGAGCCCTCCTAATGGGATGGAATTATATATGATTAATTTTGAACATTTGCAACCCAGCATAAATGCTGTATTGCCCAGATATGTGGATAGTCGTACCTGGTGGGATAAATTAAGGGTATAAACAGTCTCAGCTCAGTTCATAGGTCTTGCTGCTGAGACCTCAGGCAAGTTTTGTCTCCAAGTGAGTCAGAAATATTAGCTCTTTCCTCACTACTGGGCTAATACATTTAAAAATTATACTTTTAATGAAAGGGCAAATGATTTCATTTATTTATGATGTTAAATAATAATACTCTGTTATAGTTAGCCTAAGTGAAACTCTTGCCTCTGTTCTTTCTTTACCTCCTTCTCATGAGACTCTGGGCTCCCAGGAGCCACCCTGGGGAGAAGGGCATGGGAGGCAGCTCACTCGAAGGAGGCAAGGTGGCTGCATGTGGAGGTGAAGCTCATGGGTAGGAAGGCAGCTCAGGATTGGAAGCCCTCAGCAAGACCTCCAGCACCCTCTGCCCTACTCTAGCCCTGAAAAGAATCTAACACTGGAGCTCAGGCAGTGCTAGGACCTGTGCCAATGCGTGCTGTAGGATGCTGGCCCCGCTCGTCCCTAGAGCCCTCCTTCCCATCAACTCCAGCAGGCCCCTGTAAGCCACCCTGGAAGTGAGCTTCTCAGCCTAAGCCAGGAGCTTGTGGAGGGGCTGAAGTGACCCAGGTCCCTCCACAATGAGCAGTGGGGAATTGGCCCAGAGCTGCAGCAGGCAGGAGCTTTCCAGGCAATAAAAGATCCCCAGGTCCTTCCCACAGCTGAGATTTCTCAAATAGAGACAATCAGAGCAAAAGGAATAAAAGGTGCTACCATTAGGGAGAAAAGGTGTGGAGGTGGCATCAAAGACATGAGCATTTGCTGGGTGCCAGTTGTCGACAGTGTCAAGTGATTGAGGTCGGTTTTCTAAATGGCAGGTTCTGGCCTGAGTGCCACATATATGTTGGAGTAATTGTCACTTCATTCAGAGCTCTCCTTAGGGGTGGCATCCTTTCATATGCAGTCTAGCACGAAAACAGATGACAAGAAAGCCCAGAGCAGAAAGTCAAATGGTGGCCCTTGGATAAAGCAGAGGTTTGCATGAGTGGAGTGTGTCAATGCCCGCAGGCACTGGCCTCGAGGAACCATCCAAACCCCCAGGCAGGTCTCCATTTGAGTTGCAAGACAACTAACTTAATTTAAAACGAATCTTATTAAAACAACAACAACAAATGACTTAAACATCCATAATCCTGAAAAGAGTGTAATTAAATTATAATGGTAAACACCAAAGAACATGGTTTAGTTTCTAAACAATGAGAACGCTTAAATAGATACTTTAATATTTCAACATTAACCTATGTTTTTGAGTCTGGAATCAGGCTCTATTTTCTTCCAAAAAGCTTCAAAAGACCAAACCTACATGCGGATGGCACAGATAAGTCAAGCTAATTCTTAGAGTTGAATGTGTCTACCAACTCAATTTATGAGCATCTTTGAAAGATTTTTCTATTGGTTTTCTTGTGTTTTCATGACTACATCATAACTGGACATGTCCGTGTGGATGACATGAAATAGAACCTAATATCCTCTGCACCCACAAATGGGACACGGTACCCTTCAGGGGTCTGCCATATGACTGCGACACTCAGCAAGGCTTCTAGTGGGAAGGCTGGCTCATCCTCTCCCTGGTTCTCGGCTTCCAATAGCCACCAAACCTTGTCCAGTCTATGTCAAAAGGTCTCGGGGCACTCCTGCTGCTAGCCTGGCATCACCATGAATCAAGGAAGCAGTTTTGACCTTTAGGAGTTGTGTTTAAACTCCACAGTGACCAGATAACAAAGTGTGCGGCAGACCTTCTTCCAGCTAAATCCATGAACATCTGTCACATGAAACACCCACACCAAGGTGCTGCTCTGCTCTTTCCACAGCCCCAGGGCATGGTCACCACCGATGGAGCACCCTAAGAGTCTCTGGTCTTGCCCTCCTGGCTGAAAACTGCCTGATGCTGTCTACTCCCAACACGGCTGTTGGATTGGGCTTCCTCCCAGGTCAGCCTCCTGGGGCGTAGGTAGATCCCACAAGATGGAAGTGTCTGAATTCTACCCCAGCTGGGCTGCCTACTAGTTTTAAACATGTGGGCAGTCCCGCAAGCCCTTTATGCCTGCATCTTAAAATTCCTTTGTCTCTAAAATGGAGAATAAATAATAATACCTATTTTGAGAGACCCTTGAACAAACCCTCCGTGAGACCTTTGGTTCCTCCAACACTCACACACAGTTCTGAGGAATAGTACTATCTACTAATTACTGATTTTCAGTAACATATTAAAAGACAAACTACTAGGCAAATTTATTTTGAATTGTCTGAATTTCCTAGAAGTTATGTTTGCTTTTTATTTATTTTTTTTAGATTCTATTAAAGAAAATAAATATTGCTTTACTGTTCTAAATAATGTAAGACTAAGGGCTGGGTTGTAGCTACGTGGTACAGCACTTGCCTAGCACATATGAGGTACTGGGTTCCATCCTCAGCAACACAAAAACATAAATAAATAAAAGTATTGTGTCCACTTACAACCAAAAAAAATTAAAAAATAACGTAAGACCATTCCATTGGATGCTAGTACTGGTCCATGATTTCTGCCTTGAAGAAAGCCGTCTTTCACATTCAGGATGCCAAACACTCCCTGGCACACCTAGAAATGGCCCAGGTTTTACTGGAAGAGGCTTAGCTGCTGGATCCCTGCCCCCTCTCTATCATCATCCCCTTGACTTCCATGAGAGAACAGAGCACAGGAGGACCATTCAAGACTTCCGCTGTCCTGCAGTTTATGGGACTAAAGGAGACAATGCCTGGGTCCCTCCAGCCAGCGTGTGTCACGTGTTCTGAAATGTCTGTCTCCTTAAGATCCACGTGACCCAGGAAGTTCTGGCCCACACAAGGTACATCTGAAACAAACCCTATGACACATTAGGGCTGTTCATAAGCTTCTTTGAGCTTTGTGCTTGAGTTTTACCAAGCCCAGCTCAAGGTGCCATATGGAAAACTCGCAACAGAAATCAGCCTAATACCAAAGGAACTGAACAAGCACCTCACAGAAGAAGAAATACGAATGGTCCACAAATATATGAAAAAATGTTCAACATCTCTAGCAATTAGAGAAATACAAATTAAAACTACAATGAGATTCCATCTCACTCAAGTCAGAATGGCAATTATCAAGAATACAAGCAACAAAAATGTTGGTGAGGATGTGGCGGAAAAGGTTCTCTCATACCTTGCTGGTGGGACTGCAAATTGGCACAACCACTCTGGAAAGCAGTGTGGAGATTCCTCAGAAAACCTGAAATGGAACCACTATTTGACCCAGTTATCCTTGGCATATACCCAAAGGACTTAAAATCAGCATACTACAGTGATGCGGGCACATCAATGTTTATAGCAGCTCAAGTCACAATAGCCAAGCTATGGAACTAACCTCGGTGCCCTTCAACAAATGAACAGATAAAGAAATACACACACACACACACACACACACACACACCATGGAATAGTACTCAGCCACAAAGAAGAATGAAATTTTGGCACTTTCCAATAAATGGATGGAACTGGAGACCATGACGCTGAATAAAATAAGCCAGTCCTCCAAAACCAAAGTCTGAATGTTCTCTCTGATATGTGGATGCCAACACATAGTAATGGTGGGGGAGGGAAGAATAGATTAGACGTTCATTGGATTAGACAAAGGGGAATGAAGGGAAGGGAGGGGTGAGGAAAGACAGTAGAAAATACTGGACATAACTTTACTATGTTCATATATGAGTTCACAACCAGTGTAAATATACATCATGTTCAACCACAGGAATGGGATCCTAATTAGAATAAGTTATAATCTATGTGTGTATAACATGTCAAAATATACTCTACTGTCATGTATATCTACAAAGAACAATAACAAAAAAGTGAGCCTAATACATCACCATGGCCACTATAAGTCTGGACTCCACACAAGATAGGATAAACTCTCCCATCCCTAACATGGGCCACAGGTCCTTCACCTGGTAGCCCAGCCTTCTATCATTGATAGAGCAGCACACTGGCCTGAGGGCCTCTGCCCCATCCCCTTGCCTGGACACACCCTGGTGGGCATGTGCTCCATCCTGAAACTCTGTATGGCTGGTCTGACCTCTCCTCTTCCCTCTTTCCTCCTCCCTCTCCCAACTCATCCTCCTGCAGTGTCTTCTCCACTCCTTGAGGCCAAGTTTATTTTCCTCTCTAGATTACTGGAACTCTGTTGAGGGGATGGTTAGAGGGTCTGTTATGTGGTATCACAATGGCAGCTACAGATAAATTCCTTGAGGTCAAGAGTGAGTTTTATGCATTGTATCCCTCATCACTTCAAGGCATGCACTAGGCAATCAGGGCCCATGTGTGGCTAGATAAGTGATTGAATGACTCTTATGCTTTAAATTTTCTTTTAAATGTCAAAAAGCCAATAGATTGCAATGCCATAACATTAACATTGCTAAATCCAGGTTGTGGAATTATCTATAGATAACTCTCATCATAATATTTAAACTTTTCATCATTTCCCAAATTCGATATTACAGCATTAATCAGAGAGAACAAATGAGAGTGAGGAAACACTCAGTGTATTTATGGAACATTTCAATCAAATACTGTTAAACATTAAAATGTATTAGTCTTTCCTAATAAATGTTACAGGGACCTACTATTTCCTACATGAGTATAAGGATTAGTGTAATACAAGTTACTTATGGAATTCTCTAAAATATGATGTATGTTTTGCTAATTTAATCTGTCCTAATTCATTAGCTTAAGCAGCTCAAGAATTTCATAGCTCTAAGTCTTCTTACTAGCTGTAAATATGTGTTTGATATTATATGCTGACACTTACTAAAATAGAACACTATCAGTCTTTCTGTCAAGACCTTGAGCCCAGAAATCATTCTTTTTGTTTCTAAAGAAATCAAAATCAAAAGACTTGAATACAAAGGCATCTTGTCAAAAACCAGAGTCCCATAAAACTGGTGCAGCTCTCATTTTGAGGAGAAAGGAAACAACACATGCCTTTAAATATAGGCAAAGTATATGCTTATTAAGAATGCAAACAATTATGAAAAAGTGTGTTCATGAGAGTGAGAAAAAGTGGCATGTGGGTGTCATCCTTGAGTCGGTCAGAGCCGCCACAGTTGGGCATGTCAGTGAGTCACTCATCATGATGCACCACCAGCATCCCCCAGGGAGTGGGACTCCATTGATTCTTCTCTAAATATGCAGTTAGGGTCTGGCCAGTGCAGGAAGCTGGGATCTGCTGTAACAAGGACAGGGGTGGTGTCTTTTATAATAGTCTATATTTTAAGGAAAACACACATTATTCTTACAGATACTTAGCACACAGGTGATGGGCAGTCAATAGGGATGAATGGATAGGTTAATTAACATTACCTAGGGCTCAGTATGCCTAAGAAGGAAGAGGTCATATGCACCTCAGGGTGACTGACAGGAGGTGAGTGGCTCTCCCATCCATTCCCCAGCACTCTTCCACTCCCCTGGTGTCTGACCAAGGTGTTCCTTTCATAGTTCTATGGACTGAATGCTTGTATCCCCCTAAATTGATGTGTTGACATTATTAGCAGGTGGGGTCTTTGGGATACATTAAGACCATGAGAGTGGAGCCCTCACAGATAAGATGAGTGCCCCAGAGAGCTCCTCTGTCCCTTGCACCATGTGAGGTTAAAGTGCAAAGATGCTCTCACCAGACACCAAATTGGACACTGCCAATTGGTATCCACTGCCCCTTCTAATTATGGTTCTGGTCCATCTATCTGACCACTTGACACACAGGAGTCAGCTTAGCAGTATCTCCCTTACAGTGAGATCAGTGTTAGGGTTTGGAATACCACCTTCTAAAAATAATAATTCCTTGGATTTTATCACAAAACTTATTAACCTGGAGTTGTGTGCTTCCAATTTTCATTATAATGGAAGCACAACTTATTAAAGATTGTTCTTCCAGAGTCCGTATGCCTCCCAGAATAGGTCCAGAGTGATTCTTCTGTTTCAGCCATTTGGGTTTTTTGGTTCCCAGAAGAAAGTAAGGTGTTGCTGCAGGATCAGTGACAGCAGCTGTGAGGTCACTGCTGGTTCTGCGCACTGCTGGAAGAACCCCATGCCTTGACTTAGAATGTTTACAACAATCTTTGGATTTAGTACTAATGTAGACCCATTTAAGTAAGGTTACTATGGAGCTGTCAAGACGCTGAGTTGGACTGAAGCTGGTGGCCAAGCAGCTGCAGAGCCAGGCTCATTGGCTGGACTCACAGTTCCTCACTGAGCAGCCTTGGGAAATGGGGAGCTCCTGGTCCTCCAGAACCTCTGTCTCTTACTCATAGTCAGTGTTAGGTGTGTATGTGCTGGAGATGTCTGAAGGCCCAGAGGCATGGAAGAGGCAGGAGCACTATTTCATCATATTTCCCCTAAACCTTCTTGTTTATATTTTAAATCCCTGGGGGTTGGGAAATAGAAAATAGGAGGCAGGCTCCTAGGAGGAAGTTTTCCAGGAGCAATGTTCCCCAGGGCTTTGCCTGGGCACATACTCACATCTGGGTCACTTCCTCCACCTAGGCTCCCAGCTATGTTCTAGAAGATCCTCAGGGAGAGTTGAGGCAGCGAAAGTCAAGGGAGGCTATTTGTTTCCTGGGGCTGCCAAATTGGATGGCTAGAAGCAATAGAATTGCATTTGAGAAGAGTCCCGGAGGCCAGAGTCCCAAGTTGAGGATGGGTGGAGCTACTTCCTTCTGCAGATTTTGAGGGAGACTGTTGCATGCCTGTACCCCAGTTTCTGGTGGTTGCTGGAGGTCTTGGCATTCCTTGCTGTGTAGACACATGAGTCCAGTCTCTGCCTCTGTCTTCTCCTGACAGTTCTTGATAAAGCTTCTTATAAAGTCACAGATTGAATTTTGGCCCACTCCAACCCAGTATGACCTCATCTTGACTGCACCTTCAAAGGCTCCCTTCCTAACAAGGTCACAGTCACAGGCTCTGGATTAGGGTTTCAACCTGTCCTTTGGGAGATACAACTCATTCCGGAACTGGAAGTGAAGTAGTATTTCTCTGTTTTGTCTTTGTTTTTCTTCCCCAAAGCCTCCCCAAAATAATACAGCCTTTTCCCCCAACAACTCTAATCTAAAATATAAATTTCTAAGTGAAATGTGTGGCGGGGAGTCTCTGTGCTTGGTATAGGTGGAATAACTGCGTGGGGGGCCAGGGCCTTTTGTCTTGCTTTCTGAAATGCCATATGACACAGCAGCCCACTGAGTTTTCCAGAAATCTGTATTAAGGATCAGCAGAGCACTCTTTTAAAAATATTAATAGAAGGCTGACACGGCTGGTCTCAGCAGTAAACGCCTCCCAATAGCATCACTTACTGGGGTCGGAGGCTGCAGCATCTTACACAGAAATAAGAGTGGCGTGGACCCCCACAGCCCGTCCACCATCATCTTGGAGAACTCACTCCAGGTCAGGAGGCCTCCAACCTCAGGTTCCTTGCCACGGTGCTGTGACACAGAGCGAGAACATTTTAATGCTTCATATATCAGTAAACAGAGTGCAGGCTACTTGGATTTGACTTTTGCAACCTCCCCAGAATGACTGGCTGGGATGGGTTCCTCCCATTCATCCTCTTAGGGACCTGGATGGGAGGCGCACCAATCTAAACAAAGAACAGCCCCAAGAGTGAGGCGTGAATCAAGAAGGCCTCCAGAGCTTATACCAAGGGATTATCATCTTGAGATCACTTTCATTTTCTTCCCAGAGCATGTGATCATAAATTGAAAAGAGAAGAGGGAGACAAAATGTAGCACTGACCAACATAAACAATGCTGCGGTCCTCTTGGGTGGATGCCGTCTCCTAGTCAGTCCCTCGGTCTTGGACCCTGCTTGCTATACGCTTCAAAGGTTTTATTACAGAAGCATTTTCATCTTGGTCAGATTCAGTAGAAACTTGAATATAAAGTTCTGTTGTTTCACAGTGTGGCTGATGGGTTAGGAAATGGTGAGATCCTGGAGCTCCTGAGTTGGAGCCACCTGGGCCCCAGGCGACTTCAGTCCCTTTGTTCGGGCGGAAAGTTAGGCTGAGCTGAGTTCAGCTCTTTTGGTGGCTCTTGAAGATAAATCTGACATACTGATAAATTAATCAACCTGCAGTTACTGAGTAACAACTGACAACCCTCAAGTCCAGGCGGCACAGTCTTATTTCTGAGAGAAGAAGAGGGGATGTAGATATGTAGATGACATTTATGAACCAACTGCATACATTATAACTCTGACAGCAAAAACAAGCAGAAACAGATACAAAAGGCCCCTATGCCATTAATTAGCCACAGGTCCATTTTAAAATTCTGTTACCTATAAATGTCTGAACAAAACTGCAATAGCTATAAATAAGGTATAGTTTGATTTCTTAGTAATTAGTTTTAACCAGTTTGTCACTTAACTAAGATATGGAATGCTACATTAATCCTAAAGATGCCTCAGCACATTATCAGTTTAAAAATACTAAAACTAAGCCAGGTGCAGTGGTGCACGCCTGTAATACTAGTGGCCGGGGAGGCTGAGGTAGGGGGATTGCAAGTTCAAAGTCAGCCTCAGCAATGGCGAGGTGCTAAGCAACTCAGTGAGACCCTGTCTCTACATAAAACACAAAATAGGGCTGGGGATGTGGCTCAGTGGTCGAGTGTCCCTGAGTTCAATCCCCAGTTCCCTAGCAAAAAATACTAAAATTAAATAAAGCCTTTTCCTGTACTGATTTAGAAGCAATTTTTTTTTTCATTAGATCTCTTGAGTTTCTGGCCTATTTCAGAGTCATCCAAAATTAAATTTCCTATAAAAGATATCCAAAGAGTCTACCTACCAGGCATAAAATTAAAATACCATTGAATGGATCCTTTGTGACTCTAAGATAATGAGGTCGATGCACCACACACTGAGCCTGGCCATGTGACCCAGCTCTGGGTGCTGTCGACCTTTGGGGCCTCCACGGGGCCTGAGGGATGCAAGACTGAGACATAAGGACAGTCTCCACCTGCAGGCACCCTCATCAAGAGGCAGGCACAGATGCAGACTGCAGGGAAAGGCCAAGAGCCCCATGAGCCAGTCACCTGAGTTAGTGCTGTGGACTGGGGAGCAGGGAATGCCCATAGAGGGCGCCAGGGTCCTCAGAGAAGGCCACTACCATGAGGTCACTTTTGAGCAGAGGGCTAAATGAAGTGACTATGTGAGCCTTATGAAGCCGGGAGAAGGAAGAGGGGCCCAGATACCCTGTGGGAACAGACTTGATGTTTGGGGGAATGGCTACAGAGGGCAGTGCCTTAGCAGGTCCAGGCCACCTTGCCCTGGCACCCCCCTTATTCTGAGGTTGCTGAGGAGCCTTAGATGGTAGTTGAGCAGAGAAGGGACATCATCTGACTTATAAAATGATCGCTCCCGCATCAGATGGAAGTCCAGACTGGAGGAAGCGGCAGCACAGAGGCTGGGAGATGGGACATCAGCGGGGAGCTGCTGCCAAAAGCCAGGCATGAGCCCACGGTAACTGAGATGAGCTTGGAAGCAGAGGTCAGATTCTGGAAGGTATTTTGAAGGGTTTCTGAAGGATTTGCTGAGGGTAGTGCGTGTGGTGTGAGAGGAAAGAAGGAGTCAGGGGGACACGAGGGGACGTTTTTGACTTGAGCATTGGGGTGTCCACTTGGGGAGGTGGTGAAGACTGGCACAGAAGGATCATGCATTCACTTTAGGCAGTATGGAGCAGGAGGTGCCCGTCAGGGATGCACAGGTTTTGACCAAGGTTTGCTTTTGGACTTCAGGGGAGGTTGGAGCTAGAGATAGATTTGGGGGTTATCGGCATATAGGTTGCGTTTAGATCAATGAAGAGAGGACGAGGTTACATAGGGAGGGAGTACAGGTAGAGAAGAGGGCAGAAGGGTGGACAAGGGGCTGGCACTGACCTCTGGAGGAACACAGCTTCTACACAGAGTCCGTGGAGGTGAGGAAGAGCCACAGTCTCAACACATGACAAACTATCCTGAGCAACACCTGAAGAACTTGGCTGGCAAAGGGTAGTTTTGCTGTATTTAGTTTCTTTCTTTAATCTCAAAGCTCAAATAAACAAAAGTTGAGATTACTACATGGGTGCGCTTTGACTTTGGTTGTGGTTAGATTCTGGCAAGCCTATCCTAAGTCAGAAGTCCCGTTGAAATGCATTTAATACAACTAACCTACCAAACATCGTAGCTTAGTTCACTGTACCTTAAATGGGCAGAGAACACTCCCATTAGCCTATGGTTGGGCAAAACAGCCTAACACCTCATAATAAAACCTCAACTATCTCATGTGCACACGTAGAGGGGTGTTTTATGGAGAAGGGATTTGAAAGTACAGAACACAGTGTGGGACCATGCTGTCTGCAAGGCATGTTGTGACTCACTGCTTCTTCATCCACATGGTCACAAGGCCTCCTGGGAGATCTAACAGCAGATCTCCAGACAGGAAAGAATCAAATCCAAGATTTGAAGTGCATTTTCTACTGAACATGTTACCTCCACATCACTGTCTAGTTGGAAGATCTTGAGTTGAATTTTCATAGGTCAGGGACCATGGGTACTCACATGGATTATTGTTGTTGTATGGAAGTCCCCGTTAGATTCATTTCAGTTGGTGGCCCTTCAAGGATATACTCCCAGAGCGATCACATTTCAACACATTTCACTAATTCTAAGGTGCATACTTATTTATACACACATACACACACACACACACACACACACACACACACGTGCATCCTACAGTCAGGGGCTTCTTGGATCTTGTGCATTAACAAAAGTCTCTACGGTCAAGGCTGCCTCTGGTTGGTGTAAGAGTGACAGGCTGCTTTTCCACACAGCTACCACATGGAACCAGTGTCCACGGAGTGACAAGCCCAGGGGAAGAAGGAGAGGCAGTAACAGGAGCTACCCATGGACCAGGCTCACAACAGGCACTCTGTTTTGTCCAGATTGTGCTACTGACTGGCTCTGGATGCCACTCACCTGCGGTGACTTTGGCCCTAGTAGGAAACACAGTTAGAACCTGCACCAAGGCTTGCTCTGGTTTTACACTGCAGATATTTCTTTTCCTGGATTCATACACCCCTGAGGAGTTGAAGCCACACCTCAGTTGTCTTTTAATCCCCAGAAGTTAGCACAATGCTTGAACACAGTTGGTACTCAATAAATGTTATTTTTAAAAATTGAAACCTAACCCCCCCACACTATTTGGATATAAAGATTTATGACCTATAAAATGTAAGATGGCTGTGTCTCCTGGTTGCAATGGTTGAAGGTTACTGGCCTGCCAAGGTCACAGAAAGTGTCATATCTCAGTGCCCAGTGCTAGATCTTTGGTGTTGTCTCCATGGAAACACAGAAAGGAGCCCTTGTGTCCTTGCTCAGAAGCGACAAATGCATTCTTTAGGATAATAACAAGCTGCAGCATTTACAGAAAGGATAATGACCTCTGTTATGAAACATGCAATTTAATAACTCTGATAAAAACAGCAAAGCCAACCGTGATGCCATAATTGACTCCTGGTAGTGCAGGTGCCTAAGTTCATGGTCAATGGTGCTGAGCAGCAAGAATTAATCTTCTTCATCTCCTTGTCCGCCTGCTATATGCTCTATTGCTGCTTCTCAGGCCATTTTGTCTTTTCTCCAACTCAAATGTCCTGAGCTGCGACTCGGCTCACCTCTCCCTGTGTCTGCGCTGTGACCTGTACGCTGTGTTCCTACAAGATGGCCTCAAGGAATTACACAGGGCTTTAAAAATAAAGACATCAAATATTTTACAGTTCCTACAGAAGGCTTTTTGTGAAGATTGTGCTTTACATGTATTAAAAACACCTAGGAGAGCAGCCATAAAAGTCAATTTGAAAATGCCTTTGAAATGTAAATAGTGTTTGCATTGGTCACCTGACGCAGCTTCGGGGTGCAATAACATTTAGCAAGAGCTCTACTTAAGCCTTGAATTATCCTCTCCACCCACTTTCTTGAAAGATGTGACCTCCGAGAAACATTCAAAGTCCTAACGGGTAACGCTTGGTAGCGATGGCAGCTATCTTACAATTGAGACGGCAGCAGCTGGGCATGCTCTGTGACCACTTGCCTCTACAGGGAGTAGTGTCTGATAGGATTCTCCAGCAAGGGCTCTTTAAAAATTTCTTTGGGGGACATACATTTGTATAACCTGGAGCTCAATAGATCAGTGAGTCAAGACAGAAAAAGTTCCCACAGCAATTCCAGAGAGGAGCCATTTCCAAGCCCAAAGTGCCTCCAAGTGGTTAGCAAACTGGTCCACTGGCCAAGAATGGATTTTACTTTTTAAATGATCAGGCCAAATATAAATAAATAAATAAATATAAGTACTATTTTGTGACAAGTGGAAATTATATGGAATTCAGTTTTGGCATCCATGCGTAAAGTTTTATTGGAATCCATCCATACTCATTCGTTTGTGCATCTAGGGCTGTTTTTGGTGCAATTGCATGGTTGAGAAGCTGTAACAGAGACCATCTGGCCTACAAAGCCCAAACTATTTACTATGTGGCTCTTTGCAGGACAAGTTTCAAAGTGGCAGGCTTGCACTGAAGGGTCCTTATTTACAAGATGATCTGTACCCTATAGTCACATCCCAGTTGATTCAGGACGGGACAACTGGTCGACCCTGGCTTCACTTAGGGTGTTCCTGATTAAACTCTGGATGGCAGGGAAGAACATTCCAGGAAAAAATGGCTCTGTCAGATTGCAGGGATGAGAAAGAAAAGCTCCGTGGTGGTGTAATTAGTATTTTAAGTAGCTTTGTCTGAAATGATGCTAAAGTAATCTGCAGTCCTTTATCATGTTCAACCAGAGAGCACAGAACCATTCAGCTCACTATAATTGCAAATATCCCTTAATGAATATATATTTGCTTTGGCTCCTGTGCTGTATTTTGCACCAATTTCTGCAAATTTGCAGATCATAAAATGCCCTAGATTCCTTTCATTAAGGTATTTTCACCTAGATAAAATGACGAAAACAGATTAGAACGATTCTAGGTGAGGTATGCAGGCACTGGGGTGATACAAGTGGATCATGTCTCTTCTGATCTAGAAAAGCAGGACTGGTACAGAAGAGAAAACTGGTTTCCTACAATGAACTCTCACTCTTGGAGAAGGGTTTGTTGAGGGCAGGAGTCGGGAGGGGCATCCTGAAAGATGCGGCTATGCAGGTCATGGCCGCGTGCCCAGGATGACTTGTGGGATCCCACATGGTGTCACAGAGACCAGCAGTATGAATCTGATGAGCTGGCCCTGACAGCCAGGCTGTCCACCTCCTCGCCATGTAACCCAGGACAGACCCACAGTTATCTCCAGCCTCAGTTTCCTTTCTGGAAAGTGGCAGCATGAAGGATTGCTACTGTGACTTCCCAACTGAGGCGCAAACAGCCGGTCTTTCTACCTATTGAGTGGCACCTTCTGCTGCTGATGCTGAAGAGCTCACTGAGAAAGGCTTTAAACTTTGAACAGAGGGTGGATGATCCTAAGGTAAAGTTTAAAAATTCCTTCATGGCAAGCATCAAGCCCAGGACACCCAGTGAAGGTGATGAGATCATCTTTCTGCAGCCGCAGGCTTCCCTAACATCTGGGCGCTTGACTTCAGTCACATTAACTGTTTCTAACAGGAAGTGAAAATTTTTCCTCTGCTGACTGACAAATAACCACCAAACATGAACAATATTTGATAGAGGTGAACCCAGCTTCTCTGGGGATGCAGGTTTTCAATTGTAGTGAATGGAATTATGGTCTTGGCTATCTAAATATCAAGGATGTTGATTTTCAGACCCTCTGGATAGCTTATTCTTTTGAAACTTAATTTATTTGTTTAAATAGCAAAAAGTGAAAGAGTTCTATTTTTAATGGTATTAGTTGTGTTTTAAAAAATGCCTTTGAAATCAAGAAATAAAAGATGTTTATGCTAAAAATGTGATTCGTCTAGATTTATGATTAATTATACTGCTAAATCATATTTTTCTTACTGACCCATAGACCCATAAGAAAGTTAGGAAACATAAATAACTGATTACTCAATAGAGCACATGGGCTTGCAGAGTGGTTAAGGTCAGGCTCTGACCTTGCCACTACCAGCCGTGAGAATCGAACCATGCCTTCATCTTTCTGAGACTCAGGTTTTTCATCTATGAAACAGGCACAGCTGTAATACTGGTATTTATAAGGCTATTGTAAGCACCAGTGATGTGAGCATGGAGCACTTAACACAGTGTAAGAAGGAACACAGCCAGGGGCCTTAGGAGCAGAATCCACCTCACTCCACATGCTCCACACACTCCACGTTAGGGCCGCTCACGTACTCATCTAGGCAAAGCCTTTACATGTCCCTTTTATCACTTTAGTGCCCACTTTTATTTAAAAAAATAACTAGCCTAGAAAGAAATGCACAAAGAAAGGATAAAGGATATATTTATTTCATGATCTTCTTGCTTACTGGTGATCCCGAGACCCCGAGGAGAACTTTTTTTTTGGTACCTGGAGATTAAACCCAGCATGGTATTTAACCACTGAGCCTCATCCTCAGCCCTTTTTTATTTTGAAACAAGATCTAAGTTGTGGAGGCTGGCCTTGAACTTGCGATCCTCCCGCCTCAGCCTCCCAAGTCACTGGTATTGAGTAGACTTTTTTATAGCATTAATCAATGAGCTGTTTAAGGGAAGAAAGGACATGAGCCCATGCATTGCGCGCGTGCGCACACACACATGCACACATTGCACATGTACATGCACACGTCTCTCCACATGATATAAATTTACCATCCAGGCGTAGCTCTGGATGACAGGCTTTGCTGCAGTGCACAGAGCAAGCAGTTACCCTTCACTGACTCCCAGCTGGAGCAGAGGACTGAGACCTCATGGGCTCAGCAGGTGATGGTTTGGGCCTGGCAGATGTGACCATGAATAGCAACTTCTATTCAATGCCATAGGAGGAATACGGTGTTTTACAGCTTCAAAGCGGATACATCCCGGTGGAACTTGTCTTCCTGGGCTGCTAAAGATGCTTGCTGGACTGGCCTGGAGGAAATCCCAGCAGGGTCCTCTTCAGGGGGGCTGAGCTAGGCTGGGAATACCTAGGACAGCTGCACCCTGATCTCTGCAGCCCTGACCCCTGCAGCCCTGACCCCTGCAGCCACCTTCAGAACGAATCTCATGCTTGGACCTCAAGTCAGAAGGTCCCAGCCGTGTTTCCCTCCCCTCCATGGTGGCCCCTGAAGAGTTTCCTGCTTGGGCTCCTCTTTGGCAAGAAGTTTCAAGTGTTTTAAAACACCAACCTAGAGAACGCCAGACATTGCAGAAGTGCCAGAAAAAATGAGGACCCAGGTTTTACCAACATACCTTTAGTATAATACCCTTCTTTAAGAAATGGAAACATATTTTTGAATGTTTTCAGTGTGGAACCAGCTCATTGTTACGTGCAATAGCTCTGTACGATCAGCCTTGTTGCTGGGAAACTTACGAGGAATACATCATATTGCTCTAAATAACCTTTTTGATCAAGAGAGAGAAGTGCATTGGCACATCATGAAGGATGTAAAAGAACCTTCCCCCTTTCTCTTTAATTAGAGTCCTGAGTACTTGTGATGAATTAGGCTGACTCAGTAAACTACAGGAAATAAATCTGCCGAATGGTTCCATTTTCCAATTGCTAGCTAGGTTAACATGCCTTAATAAACAAATACATATCTCCATATGGACTATTATCCCAAGTAACTGTAAATCCTCGCAGCACGGGGCAGTATGTGCCCAGGCCATCTTTCAAACAGCCCAGGTCCACTGCTGTCCTCGAGTGTCCATTTGAGTAGCTGCCTTAGTGAAAGGTGTCCTTCACTGATGGGAAAAGGTGACACTTTGATTAATGTAGACGCCACAGTGAGTATTAAAATGGCATGTGCTAATTTAAAAATCTCAGCTGCCATTGGACTGGAGTGCAAAGGAGAGTCACCTTCTTAGAAGAGCGTTTCCATCCCGGAGGAGAGAAGCAGGGCAGCCTCAGCTGGCCACTGCTGGCTCTTGGTAAGCCCTGCTTGGCCTCTGGACACATCCTGAGATTATTATTATTTTTTTGCTTTTTGAGAACAAAACCAAATAAAAGAGATACTGAGCAATTTCCTTGTGAGCGTATATGAAATTAAAATGAAGATTTTAAATAAAACTGCAAAAGGTCACAAAGCAGAAAGAGGAAAGAATTAAAAACTGATGTGATTCATGTTGCAATGGCTATAAATAGCAACACGTTTAAAATGGTTCCCAAAATGAGTTCCCAAAACACTCATTTATGTCCTTCACTTTAAACACTCGAGTAGCCATTACCTACACTGGGCTCCTACGCTAGGTAATTTTGTTTTTGTGGTCTGACTAGCAGATCAGCTGGTAACCAAGCTTTCGCTGACCACATGCTCCCTGGAGCTCCTTGCAGAGCAGAGTTGACCCTGGCCCAGGACACAGTTGTGATCAGGGCCTCCTCTCTTTAGGAGCTCACAGTTCCCCTGCGTGGGGAAGGTAGGTGAGCACAGCAGGATCATGTCCCTAGTCATACTGGCTTCACCTGGAGCTTCTTTTCTCCATTAGCAAATGGTGGCCAAACCCTTGGTACTGGCTCAGACGCTATTTGCACCAACTGTCAAAAGCAAAAGGTGCTCAATGACCAGTGGCCATGCTCCTAACCTGTGTGAAAGCCCGAATTCACTGATTATTCCGGGAGTCCTGGAGGAGATTGTGGGGAGAGAGAAACACGTGACTTTCAGGGGAAGAGGTGGCTCACTTGGCACACTCCTTAAGACCAGGAAAGGCCCAGCGTTCTGCATGTCCTGAAGTCAGCTCTCTGGAAGCCCCTCAGGTCAGGGGAGGTCAGGCATCCAGAGGGCAGGCTACCAACTGGGGCCCACAAGGCAGCTCCAGCTGGCATGAAGCAGAAGCATGGACTGCCTTGGAACATGCAGGCTTGGAATGTATCAATATCTGGGGATCCTTCAGGTCCCACAGGAGTCCTCAGATACTTGGATGATATGCAGGAGGGAAAGAGAGCCTGAGGATGACCGAGAGAGGATTTCCTGGTCAACCTGGGGTCCTGTTTCATTTGGTTTTAAGAAACTAAAGAAGTGTGGCATTTCTTGCCACTTATGCTTGTGGTTTAAAATTTGTACCCACCAAACATACATTGTGGTGATGGAGCAGACAACCTTGTAGAGAGAGAGGAGTGTGAGTCCAGATCAGAGAGGGTTTGCCTGAAACAGCTGCCTTGAATGAACCCTGCGGGGGGAGAGTGAGGGTGGGAGCTCAGGAGGTGGACAGCACAGGCGAAGTGACCACTTCTTGCTGGGTTGGTTGTTTCCAACACTCTCATTCTGAAACACGTGGCTTTGCAGGAGGGAGCTGAGGGATGCCTACTGGGCAGGGAGGCCTGATGAGAAATGGCACAGGAGGAACAGATGTGGCCAGAGGATGAAGAACCACCTTGTGCTGGATGCAGTGATGAACGCCTGTAATTCCCGAGGGAAGCTGAGGCAGGAGGAGCGCAAGTTCAAGGCCAGCCTCGGCAACTTAGCAAGGCCCTAAGCAACTTAGCGAGACTCTCACTCAAAATAGATAAAAAGGACTAAGGGTGTAGCTCAGTGGTGATGCACTCCTAGGTTATAGCCCTAGTACAAAGAAAAAAAAATCCTTGTACCACACAGCCAAGACTGGCAGGTGTTTGGATGGACCCAGAGCCTAGAGGAAAGTCCTTAACCACTTGGTATTTCAGTTATCTCACCTGCCATAAGGAGACAACATTGTCTCCCCAGGAAGGCTGCTGTGACTCTCAGTGAGATAACAAGTGTAGGATGCAAAGTATCTCACACCTGACCCACGGCCGCTGCCGCTTGCTCTGGCATTTCCCTCTGACTCCCAAGGCAACGAGGAGCAGCAGCAATTTTAGGGAGGAGGTGGTATGACTGTATTTGCCTCTGACTTAATTTGCAGGGGTCCAAGCTAAGCAGACTCTGACATTGTGGTAGAAGATCTGTTCTTCCGCCAGATGCAGTGAGGGGGTGGATGGCTGTCTAGGGTGACTCAGCCACAGAGCTTTGACTTTTAGAAAGGAGACTTGTCCCAGAGAAACCTGTGAGTGCAGCTCCAATCCCTCTTCCTCCTTGTGCCCCAGACACTGCTGAGTCCTCACAGTAGACCTCAAGGTGGGGAAAAGTTATTTACTCCTAATCTGCAAGACAAGCAGCAAGCACTATGCAACTCTGGGGCCCCTCAACAGATAGGACAAAGGGGAAGAAAGCTCCTTATTTCTGCCATCCTCTTTCCTAGCCCTTTGCCTTGATTCCCCGAGGGGCTCAGGTGCTCTGTCACCCACGGCAAGGCCCTGGGTAGGGCACCTTCTGGGTTCCTGAAAGTCCAGTCCTCCTGCAAGAACAGCTGCACCATTTGGCTGGACAGTACAGGATAGCAGAACACAGGAATGGTGCCTTAAAGGACTCCCAAATTGCAGAAGACAAGCTTCACATTATTGACTTGGTGCTGTGACTTTGACCAGATTCACAGCCATCTGAGTGGGGTCTGGGGAGGCTGTGGTTATGGGAAGAAACCAGAGTGCTGCAGTGGAGGGACTGGCATGGACAGAGGGTGGCAGATGGATCAGGTAGGAGACAGTTGTGTCCAGTCAGGAGAATGTGCAGGGCTCTGGAATAAGGATGTGGCCCAGTGGACACGGGCTTCATTTCAATTTTCTATCATTGAGTTACCTGCATAAAAGCAGAAGAGGAGAAGCCATATTTCACTCCTGAAATGGGCACACCATATTTAAATAGGAATATATTCTCCAGTATTTTTAAAACATATTCACAATAATATTTTCCTCATTCCTTCTAGGAATGAGATGGTGGATGCACAATGTTGGATAATTGTTGAAATTGGCCTATGAGTGTTTAAAGACCATGTGTACTTGGAGAAAACATTTTTAAAATAATATTTAATAAGGAGAAAATTCACTCACTAGCTCCTATCAATCAATGCCCAACACTCTGGCTTTCTTACCAAGTGGCCAAGAAATTGTTACATGATAGAAATGAACAAGAATTATATTCCAATGAATACTATTATATGCAAAGCTTTGCATAATACCTCATTATTCTAGTGCCAATAAATTTGTTATACCCCTTATTGGAGGAAAGAAGTGTCCAATACTTGGAAAATGTACATAGTAGTAAACTGGAAATAACTGCCACCTTCAAAACATGAGAATTTCTATATCTTCAGAACATTTTTTGCAAATAAAATAATTTGGAAAATAAAAGTTTCAATTACAAAACTATAATTTCTTTAAGAGGTTTATATTTTAGGTCATTGTTATGGTTTGGATGTGAGGTGTCCCACAAAAGCTCCTGTGTTAATGCAGTGATGTTCAGAGGTGAAATGATTGGATGCAGAGAGTTGTAACCTAATCAGTCCATCCTAGTTTGAATGGACCGACTAGGCGGTAACAGTAGGCACATTGGGTGTGGCTGGAGGAGGTGGGTCACTGGGGTGTGCCCTGAAAGGGTGCATCTTCCCTGTGGCCCCTCCCCTCTCTTCTTCCTAGCTGCCATACTTTTCTGCCATGATATTCTGCTTCACCTTGGTTCTGGAGCAACGGTCAGCCATCTGTGGACTGAGACCTCTGATATCATGAGCCAAAAATAAACTTTTCCATCTCTAAGTTGTTCTTGTCAGGTATTTTTTTGCCACAGTGATGTAAAACTGACTAAAAGAAAAATAGGTACCAAGATGTGGGGTTGTCATTGTGGTTCAGAAGTTTCTGGAAATAGTTTGCAGAAGGTATTTGGAAAAGTTTGGAAATGCATGCTTGAAAAAACTTTAAATGTTATAAGCAGAGATTAATGGGCAATTCTGATGGGATCTTAGAAGAGCAGAATGACCATTAGGAATGTGGAGTGTGCTCATGAAGTTGCAGAGGGAAATGAGAATTCTATTAGGAATTGGACGAGGCTACTTGTATTCTATTCTGGCAAAGACTTAGCTACATTTTGCCCATGTACTAAGACTTTGCATGACACTAAATTTAAAAATGATGACCTATTTAATCTGGTGGAGGAAATTTCAAGATAGTACAGAATTTAGTCAATCACATGGATATTATTGACAGCATTTAGCCAGGTTTACTGTGAGAACTAGGAATATAAAGGAGAGCTAAAGGATTTTAAAAGCTTGCAGTTTCACCAGAAAAGTGTATGTAAAACTGAGGCCAAGAAAGTTGTGCTTGTTAAAGAGATTACAACCCCTAAGGAGATGCTAAGTACTTTGCACAGAGACAATAGAAAAAGTGACTCAAGGATATCTTGAGAATTTGTAAGACTATACTCTTACATACATAAGGATATATAAGTGAAAATCCTTTGAGAAGAGGACCTGGGGCACCCTGTTCACATGGTGGTGGTGGGGGGTTAGGAAGTTGTTTCATCATGCTTAGCCACTAAGGCACTCAGAGCCCACTGCAGCCATGAATCCAGGGGGCCCAGGAACTGAGTTAGCTCACTGAAGATCTTGGCAGAATGATTTAGTTAAGGGGTCATGAACTTTCCATTGGGAGTTTCAAAGGAAGGCAAACTGTAGCAGGATCAGAGTCCCTGCAGGCTGTCCCCTGAGAGAGTGATGCAAAGGAGAAGCTAAAACTGGAATGGAGACCCCAGGAATTAAGAGATGCTGGTAACATGAACTGTCTGCTGAGAAAAACTCCTGGCTGTGGAGAGAGCCAAGCTAGAAGATAGCCCATGAGTACAACTATTAAGACCAAACGGTTGGGATTGCCAAAACCCTTTAGAGAATACCTCCTGGCATAAGGTGTCTAGATACTCTATATGGAATCACAGAACACATTTGCCCTTATTGTCTGGCTGGGTTTTGGTCCTGCTTTGGTCTCATTTCTTTCTATGCCCCTATTTCTCCATTTTGGAATGAGAATGTTTACTCTGTGTTACTGTATATTGGAGATAGGCAACTTGCTTTTGATTTTACATGGGCTCACAACAAGAGTTTGCTTTGACTCTCATAGGAGACTTTGGACTTGGACTTTGGGGCAGTACTGAAATGATTAAAACTATGGAACTCTTAGAGATGGACTAGATGCATTTTGCATTGTGAGATGGACATGAGTTTTTTGGACCAGAGAATATGAGGTGTTCCCTGAAAGTTACTGTGTTAATATGGGAATATTTATAGGAAAAATGATTCAAATATAAGAGCTGTGAGCTGGCAAGTCCATCCAAGTTTGAATGAACTGACTAGGTGATAGTTGTAGGTAGATGGAGCATGGCTGCAGAAGTTAAGTTGCTGGGGTGTGATCTGGAAGGGGGCATCTTCCCTATGGTCCTTTCTTCTCTCTGCTTCCTAGCTGCTATTAGGGGAACAGCTTCCCTCCACAATGCCCTTCTGCCATGATGTTCTGACTCACATTAGGCCTGGAACAATGGAGTTGGCCATCTGTGGACTGAGATCTCTGGATACCTTGATCCAAAAATAAACTTTTCCACTTCTAAGTTGTTCTTGTCATGTATTTTGGTTACAGCAATGCAAAGATGATGAAAATAGTCATAGAAAATGATTTTAAAAAATATCAACCATTCCTATGCAATACTTTCCAGATTTAAAAGCATCATTAAATATCTGAGAAATACAATTCTTTCCAGAACAGAAGGGCCATGCATGCATCATTTACATTGTATCTGAATCTAGTCAACTAACAGGTAAGTTAAAATTCTTTCATTGGGGATCAGAAATAAATTTGTTTTCAAAACTAGTGGTAACAATTTCATTGTCTATTGGAAAGAACAGAAACTTTTTTTTTTATCAGAAGACAACAAATTTTGATAGACCTACCAAATTTACCAAAAAGCAAATTCTTTTACTTATCTGGAGGTAACTCTCCATTAGGCCCTGACCTCACTCTCTAGAATGATCTTCACATAAAGGAACATTCTTAGCAGTCACAAACGCTTCTTCTGTATGATGATCTTATCACCCTAGAGAAGCTTGAGACCTTCTCATGATTCCTGTGGTATCAGAACCAACAGGATGCCCACTGTCCCCATCGCTTCTAGAGAGCAACGTAGAAAAGCAGTCAGCACAACCTCAGCTTGAAAACTTGATGGATCATGTGTTTTTATTAGTAGTGACCCATTGGGAAAGCTCCTTCAGATATTGAACAAGCCATGAATACATTATCACCACACACACACACACACACACACACACATTATGGCCCCAGTACTTAGATTCTTTCTATGCAGAACAAAAACCTAATGACTAAATACCTATTAAAGAGCGTTTGGGTAAATTGTTGATTGTCCACAATTTTGTAGAACTGGCTTTTATTGTATGAAAAATAGTAAACTTGAGAGCATGAGAAATTTGTGATCAGCTTTGAAGTACCTGGGAGTTTAGGTCATTAGCATTTAATTATCAACACTACCATTTGATTCCCTGTTCTTATAAATGGATGCCTAGAGCAATTGGCAAAGCTTTGGCAATAGTTCAGTCACTCTCAATGCAGCATCAAAAGATGGAATGAAAGGGGTGAGTGCCTACACACGTGGCTATAGTTTTACCCCATTCTTCCAGTGTGTTTAGGTCCTACTAATCTGTATAGATGAAGCTGTACACCCTCTGGGAAGGAATTATGCATATATCACAATGCTTTTGTAAATCTTCACACTTTGTTGGCACTGAATAAATATTAAAAAGCATAAATCACAGAAAAATTGTTACTGAGTTTTCTTATTATGGATCTGATTTACCCAGTGGGTTCCCATGACCTATAGAGTACATTTTAAGTTTCTTAGATTAGTATTATTCTCCCTCCAGAGCCTGTAGCCAAGACTTTCCAGTTTCTTTAAACTACTTCCCATCAACAGATGAGGCGCCACTTAAGTCAGAATAATGTTCTATGAAAGTCTGCCTCTATTCTTTGCTAGTAGTGTTCCCTTGACCTTGAATGTAGTTAATCAGACCCCCCTACCCCCACCAAAGCAGTCCACACAGTCTCCTCACATGGTTCTTGTGGTGCCCCAGGAGCCCTGCACTGTCGCCAACACTGCACACATCACTTCAACAGCAGTACCACGGATGGACTTGGAGGCACAGGAACTTGGTGCTCAGCTCATTTCCTCTTGGACAAAGTCAACTCACAGATGACAGAGAAGGTTTCTTACAGCTTCTTCCATGCTATGCATGTCACAGAGAATGAAGAAATGTCACAATGAATGGAATGGAATGCAGGAGCCATGTTTTGGGTAGCAGACATGAAATGAACAATACAGTTAATGAAGAATAAAACAGAAAGCAATAGCAAAGTAAGGTATATCCTCATTAAAGTACCTGAAACCTATTTTCCTCTCCCTAGATCTGATGATAGGTAACATCAGATGTCCTTTGGTGCCTATTTTTTGAAATGGGATTCTAGGCACTGTTGAAATCTACCATGCTTCAATTATTTTAATTGGAAGAATGTTAAGGGTACCATTTTAATAAGAAATTTTTTCATAATGCACTTTCCTTAGATGCCTCTCCATCTCTTTATTTTCACATTTTACCTTTCTATTCTGTATCTTCAATCCCCTCAGAATGAATTTTATTTCCTTTCTCCTTTGATCTTTGCACTGCTCTCTTCCAGCTCCCACCCCTGCAGTTCAACTTGGCTCCCACCCCACACTTCCCACACTCTGCTCTGCTCGTCTTGGGCTATACTGCCATTCTGTGAACTGGACAGGGTCTTTTTAAAAAATGTATTTATTCTACTTAGGTATACATGACAGCAGAATGCATTTTGGTTTATTGTGCACAAATGGAGCACAACTTTTCATTTCTCTGGTTGCAAGGGTCTTAATGAAGGGAGAGAGCACAGGTGGAAATGAGGAGGAAACCACCCCTAGGAGCTTCATGGATGGCTGGATCCTCTCACCCCCAGGCCTGGATGTAGGAGCACTCTCCATACCTTCAACCCCTCCCTCCCATCTCTCCCCATTCTATGCTAACAGACTGTGCTCTTGCCAGAATGCACCCCTTTGTTTGTGACCTTTGGACCTGATTGGTCCAAGAGTGTATTTAAGCTTCTATACTTTCTGGAATAAATGGTGTTTTCTGCTTCTCGCTCTGGTGTTCCTGCTTCTTGCTCTGGGTGCTTCTGCGTCTCACTGGGGCAGAGCCGATTTTTACCTATACCCTGGGGTCTGGGTGAGTGACCCCGCCAATTGCCACCAGCCAGAGAGACCCCATATCATCTTCCGTGGGGACCCCTTCTTTCTCCATCTCTCTGGACCCCCAACTCATTGAGTAGGCCCACGTGGCGCACCCCTTTTAAGCAATAATTGGCGACCCAGATGGAACGGGCTTCTCTACTCCTCCTTGGTGTGTAAGAATTCGTGTTGATTCCTCTGTTTGTCTTGCTGGTAAAGGTAACACCAGCCCCGTTCCTCATTGTCTTCTGTTTGTCTTTATGTGATAAAGTTAGGTCAGGGAATATCTACTTCCTGGTTCCTCTGGCAGTCACAAAGGGTCTGATCAGCCCAGTGACTCCAACTGTAGTTCTAAACATTTTCCTGTTTTTATCTCTCCTAGCATTTTCTCCTACTTTAGGGAGACACTCCCTTTCTTTGGCTGTCCACCCACGTGGGCTGGTCCCGCCTTCTCCCCAGCCTTCCTCTCCCTGCTCCTCCGAGAGGCCCCCGGCTACCACCTCGTGGGCCTTCCGCCTCTCGGATTGGCGCTGCCCTGCTGCGCCTTTGCTTGCAGCGCCTGCCTTCTGCTAAAGCCCAGGCCCCGCCCCGGGCGCGCACAGCCCCTCCCCCGCAAGCTCCTGTGCACAGAGCACTGCTCTGGGGGACCCAGTTCCCCTGCAAGTCGCTAGGCAAAAGAGTAAAACAAATCACTTTTACAGCGGCTCTGCCCGTCAGCCCCAGCAGCCCCAGTTCCAAGCGGCATTAGTCCCACCCACCCTTTAGCGGCTCTGCGAGGCAGGCTTGAGCCCTGCAGCCCTGCGACCTGCAGTCCCCCATGCACCTGTCATTGTCCAGCGCATGTGCAGGCCTCATTGCTGCCAGCCTTCCAGCGGCTCCACTGGCACCGGCAAGGTCACAGGCGCCAGCCTTGGCCCCACCCACGCAGGCCATAGTTACCAGCACCAGAGGTGGCTCCGCCCCTGCCTGCCCCCAACTTGGGAATAACTTTGTTCTTGGACTGATGCCGACAACACGCAAACGCACGCAAAAACTGTTCCAAATCCTTAAAGCGACGGTGCCCTTGCCACAGTGCTGCATGGCCCTGCCCCTTGGCGGCCCCTGTGTCTGCCGGTCTCACAGCTCCACCCACCTAAACTCTCTGTCTCTCCACAGAGAACTGCTTGCTGCCACAAGCCTTCCCAGGGAGAACTGAACAAAATCACTGCAATAAAAGTGTCCCGTGCAAAAAGTTTTCTTTGCGGTGGTGGAGAAGAAACAAAATTCCCAAGTGCGCTATGCCCGCACCTCCTCTGGCCATGGCCATACCCCCAAATGAGCTGCCTAAACTGCAGGCGGACCAAAGTCGCTGCCTGCCCCACTGCAGCTCTCCTGCGAAAGCGCTTTCGCAGAAAAATGCTTGCTTTCACGTTGGATCTGCCTCACATTCTCCTTTTCTTTTCACAATCGGCAGACTTCTCCCGCCCCCAGTTCCTTCTGATCTCTCTGCCCACGCCTCTTCTCTGTGCCACCGCCTTCTCTTCCCTCTGGAGGGGAAGGACTTAGGTGGGTGCAGAGGGCAAGCAGGCAGGGTCTGCAGAGAATCACCCCCGGGCCCACGGCCAGCCTCTGCCAAACACGTTTCCACTGCAGCCCGCCGCACAGCCTGCCGTGGCGGCCTCCAGAACAGCTGAGAAAGCCTGTCAGTAAAGGTGGCTCAGAGGCGCCTGGCTCCTCTACAGCTCCCCCAGCAGTATCACTGTTCCCGCAGGAGCAAACCAAGGCCTCCAGGCCGCTCCTCCCATGGCACGACAGCCTGCCCACCCATGGCCGCTCTCTCCTCCCTGCCTTTCAACCCCACTGACAAAGCCCATTTGCCAGGGGCAAAACAAACTGTCCCCAGTGCAACCAGAGCAGATCACTCACTCGAGCTCAGAGAGTGAAAGCCCGATTCCAATTCTAAGCCAACAACTCTGCTCCAGTCAGACATAAGGACTTCAATAAGTGAATTTCTGCCACTAAGGAACTTTCTGATCATTATGGTGGAATCATTATTAATTCATGTACTTGGTATTCAGTTTTATGCTGGGGAAGATATACCAATTATCCATTTACAGTTCATAACCTAATGCTTATGCAAAAAAGCAAAATATTTCAGCATGTATAGTTAACACATCAAGTATTCCTTCCAGCTTCAACATACACACACCCACAAACAGAGCTATACATAAATTTTTTAAAAAATATAAATATGCAGCCATACATACAAGGTTTCTATGATTATTTGGGGAGAACAAATTACATACCTCTCAGTCAGTAAAAAATAAAAATATAAATAATTACACATTAAAATGTTTATGTCTGTAACTATCATTGGAATGATAAATAATTTCTCTCACTTAAATTTGCTGTTTAGCCTAAAAACCTTACTGTCTCAGAATCAGATTCCTGCTTAACTTAACCCATCTCCTAGAGCTACTTTGAGCTGTATTGCCAACCTAAATCACTTCCTAACGACTAAATATAAATCTGACAAGAATGGATAATACTTTTAAAAACGTAGGCCTTAGAGATTTTCCTTGAGTCAAAACAGCAGCTTTTAAAACAAAAAAGAAATGGAAATACAAGTGAATGGCACTGTCTTAATGCTGTTAATGTTTTTAAAGTTTCTACCTTTAGATTATATATCTGACTCATATTAAAATACCTTTAATAAGCACTGTTTCATTAAGAAATCTGACTTCAATAAATATTTTTATATTCTACATGGGCCAATTTATATATTGCAATTCACATGAAGGTTTCCTATAACCACACGTTCTCTGTACCTTTTGTAGTGTTTTGTTGTTGTTTCATTTTACTGGGTGTGCACCTTGGTGGTAAAACTCCATTTGATTTTGGGTGTTTCTCATGTTATAGCATTTATATAAAGGAACTGATCCATGTAAATACTTTCCATGTTTTTTCCTCAATATTTAAACATTATATTAGTTGTTATATCTCTCTTTCACCCCTAATGATTTTGGCTCTCGTGGCAGCTCTGGACACCTCACCCTCCTAAATGGAGCAATGGCCTATTCTTGAGCCTAAGCTTTCAGCATTAAAGAACCTTATCCATGAGCAACTAGCTTTAGGTCATACTGAGCCTTCAAGTAGCCCTCATAATTCTCCCATTTTTGTCATTCAAAAAAAATCAGGCAAATGAAGATTATTACAGGACCTTAGACATATCAACAAAAAAATGGAAAAAATGGGCACATGTCAAGGTGGACTTCCTTTCCCTTCAGCCATCCCGATAGATCACTATATTGCTATCATTGACATCAGGGATTGCTTTTTTTTCCATCCCTCTTCATGAGGCAGACAGGCCTTATTCCTCCCTTGTATATGCTCCTGCCCTTGCAGATAAAGAAAGCATCCCATGTAATTAAGGTTCTAAAGCAAGCAATGCTATTCATGGGTGTACCATGGTCAATCAAAACAGACAATGGCCCAGCCTATATCTCCCTCAGATTGAAGGAATTTTTAAGTTCCTGGGGAATTTCCCATACCAAAGGGATTCCCTATAACCCTCAGGGACAAGCAGTCATTGAGAGAACCAATCACACTCTAAAGGAGATGCTTCAAAAATTTGATTCTACAGAGAAGGACCCTTCTTTGAGATTGTTGGATGCTTTATTTACCCTTGACTACCTTACTTTTGACAAACAAGGCCTCAATGCAGCAATCTGACACTGAGGTCCATTTACCTTCCCTATCTCTCTTCCCTCGGTGCAACTGAAAGACCCCTTAATCCTTCAGTGGAAAGGCCCAGACCCTCTGCTCACACAAGAGTGAGGCTATGCTTGTGTCCCCCCCCCACGCCCCCAGAGTCTAAGCCCCTTTGGATCTCAGCCAGGAATATTCATCCAAGCCTTTCTCGAGAAGACAACCTGCCCCACCTAAAGTAAAAAGCCCGTTCTGTGAGTACCTAAACCAAAGCTAATGTTGTCTTTGGCCCTTCTATTCTTCAAAAGGTATGGAGTAAATGATCAGCTCTGTTGGATCCATCCACTGGGTTATCATTGGGCTCAGGGTTCTAAGCCTTCTTCTGGTTCTTCTTTTTGTCAAACTAAACAAGCTCTCAGTTCATATCGTTAAAGAATCACAGGAACACAAGAAAATTCCTGGCATATGGTCCGCAGCCCTCAAGAACATGTAAGAAGCTTGCCCACCTCATCTTCGCTGGAAACACAAGGCTTCGCAGCTTCGAATGAGCCTAACCCCATGCCCCTTCCCTTCCAACCTCTCCCAACCCCATCACCCCTTATATTGGGAGAGAGCTCAGTTTGGGGCATGTACATACAGACTGAATAGTCAATGATGGGTAAGATGCTCAGAGGGGCACAAACTAAGCCAGACACAGCCTTGTTTCCCCCCTTCTCTTGCTCATGAGCTGATAATCAATGACAGGTGAGATGCTCAGAAGAGCACAACCTAAGACAGATTACATTTTCATTAGCGCATCCCCCTCTATCACATGCGGCATGTAGGTGTCTGGAAAATCCAGCAGAATGATTCTCTCCCATAAGGAGATTATCACAGATCCCTCCAACATGCTTGCTTATGGGCCACACAGGCGTCATTCACATTTCTAATAACAGTAAAAAGGGGGATAGGTAGGAGCACTCTCTAATACCTTCAATCCCTCCCTCCCATCTCTCCCCATCCTATGCTAACAGACTGTGCTCTTGCCAGAATGCACCCCTTTTGTTTGTGACCTTTGGACCTGATTGGTCCAAGAGTGTATTTAAGCTTCTATACTTTCTGGAATAAATGGTGTTTTCTGCTTCTCGCTCTGGGTGTTTCTGCATCTCACTGGGGCAGAGCCGATTTTTACCTACACCCTGGGGTCTGGATGAGTGACCCCGCAAATTGCCACCATCCAGAGAGACCCCATATCGTCTTCCCTGGGGACCCCTTCTTTCTCCGTCTCTCTGGACCCCTAACTCATCGAGTGGACCCACGTGGCGCACCCCTTTTAAGTGATACATGGAATACGTGGGGTTGCTGCCCTCTTGGCTCTTCTGGCAGAAGCAAGGGTGTGGTGATTTCCCCTGTCCCTGGAGATGGCAT